>JANRGW010049700.1:0-22329 GCA_024733675.1 Psilopsiagon aymara | reverse complement strand
TTATCTCAACCTGTGGGAGTTGCATTCTTTCGATTCTCCATGTAGCAAACTGTGTGGCTGATTTATGGCCTAAACCATGACACTGTTTCAGTTCTGAATAGTTTTGCAGTTTGTGTTGATTGCTTTTTTTAATAAAAAAGGTAGATGCAGTATTCTATAAGGGAATGAGAAGACCGGAGTTACAAGAAGACATAATCTCCCAGTTTGTTAGAATTTGCAAAGAGCTGTGAAGTCAGAATCCAATGGGCTCTGCATTAAACAAAGAACCATTAACAAAAAAACAAACAAATCAAACAATTTGTTACACATATCGTTCTCTGCAAAATAGCATGCTGCTTATAATTTTTATGACGCTTTGGAAATGCCAAAGACTTCATAGAGTTATCAAATCATGACCTGTTTCAGCAGAAGCATTTTTTTGCTAAAAAAAAAAATAAAAAATCAGAAAGCAGCCACTTTTTCCTGGTCTTCAGATATTCCCAAAGTGCAGATCCTGTTTAGCTCTGTCCTCTGAAACACAGACTGTGTGAATTATCACCCTTGGTATAGTTTTCAAATGCCAACAGGAAATCTCATAATAGTTTTCACTGGATTTCATATCTGTTTTTTCAGATTAGCACATTAATATCTATCTTGGTGCACTCAGTGATCCATTATTTTTCAGAATGCCTCTAATACCTATTTACATCTGAAGGCTTCAAGGGAAAATCTCTTTTAACATAGGATCCAGTTCTAATATCATAGCTTTCAAGTCATAAAAGACATATTTCAGAAAGAACATGGCATCAGTCTCTCTACTTATGACCCAGGCAGAGCAACCTGGCTATTTTCAGTGATCATAGATGTGCACCACAACTGAAAACATGTAGACTGCCCTGCACTGGATAAAATTCCAGAAATACCAGTCTCCCATGGGAGAAGGTGACTGTGTCTTATGCTTAAACAAGAGTTGAGATCCATCAGGCTAGCTGATAGCTGTTTAGACAACCCGCAGAGGCAGCAAATCTGTGATTCTGCTTCTCATATTTTATACTTAAGTGGAAATTGGTATCGTTAATTTAATGGCACAAGATGATTTGACTGGAGACTAAAGTCTTTTTCTCTCCCCACACTTCGCTTATTTTATCGCCTCTCCCCCATGATGGGAGCAACATTTCATATTAGTCCATTATCTAAAAATACCCATGAAAACAATACTAGGGATGGTATAAGGAAATCAACAGAATAATAAACAGGTTTCCACTTGCTTTAATCTTCTAATTAAACTCTAATCTTATTACTTAGTTCGTATTTAGTTAACATGATTGCTTTTCATAGCTACTTTCTTCAGAATGGATAATGCTGCAATTTTCTGGCACATCTAACTTTTAGCCAGCTGCTGCATTTCTGTCAGTTCTAGCCTTGATACATATTTTAGAGGTCCACAAGGTGAAAAGAGCCAATAACATGAATTTAAACATGTCTGGCATTCCACTAAGGCAGTCGGTCATTTGAAGCCTGGGGGCAAAGCATCAATTACATTATCTATTCATGGGAAAACATGGGGAGAGAGAAATTGAGTAGAATCAAAGTTAAACTGGCTAATCATGCATGCAAACTTGATTTTACAAGGTAACAATAATGTAGTACCCTCTATTAGTAACAGGTTATACTCTGGCTTTAATAATTTCTTATTTTCTATTATGTGGCACTTACTTTCAGCTAGAATCTCTTCATAGCATAGCAAGAAAGGCCTCTGTCCAGGAAAAAAAAAAAAAAAGAAACACCTGGCTTAGACTGGCTTTGTTTTAGGGTTTTTCTATTGTTGGGAGTGGTGCTCTGTTTGTTTGTGACAAAAGAAGCTTCAGCTTTTCCCATTATCCTAAGTATTCTTTTCTCTAAAAAAAAATTAATAACTTGCTGTGTATGTGACTTTTGGAGGTGATTACATGGGCTACTAAATCCTTTGTAGAAAATGTGCTTTTCCATAGAGAAAATCAAGAGGATGATATACTCATGACTGCATGAGTATATTTAGAACCAATAGGTTACTAACACATAATTTTGCAGGCTCAATTTAATCTGCAGTATATATGGGCAAACAATCAAAATGTGCTGCTTAAAGAATAACAGGAAGGCTAAGGAATTGGTTCTCTGGCATATATATCAGCATGATGCTGGGGAGGGACTCTTCATTGGGAACTGTAGTGGGAGGACAAGGAATAACGGGTTCACTTAAACAGGGGAATTGGATTGGATATGAGGAAGAAATTCTTTACTGCGAGGGTGGTGAGGCACTGGAATGGGCTGCCCAGGGAAGTTGTGAATGCTCCATCGCTGGCGGTGTTCAAGGCCAGGTTGGACATAGCCTTGGGTGATATGGTTTAGTGTGAGGTGACCCTGCCCATGGCAGGGGGGTTGGAACTTGATGATCTTAAGTTCCTTTCCAACCCTAACCTATGATTCTATGATTCTATGATTTGAGATTTCAGTCCTATATGTGGTGATTTGGAGGTTTTTCTCGCACAGATGACGCATGACAGGATTAGCAGTGAACAGAACTGAATTCGGTCTCCTACTAAACTACCAACATTAAAAACACAGATGAAATGAGAAAGGAAATGCAAATCCTGAGATCAGTTTGGGTATCCTTGTTTTCCATTAGTTGAATATAGTGTATTATCCACTTCCAAGATGCTAGCATGTTTTGCTTTCCTGAACAGATGAGAAGTGAAATGTTTTGTGGTTGGGTGCAAACTTGAGGGCTGGCCTTTCACTCATTGAAAGGGTTTTCGCTTAACACCTCTGTTTTCCAGATGTGTATTGCAGGAGATATTAAAAGGAGGCAGATACACACACACACACACATATATATGCATAAAAATCTATATAGAAAGGAAAAGAACTGAGAAGAAAATACTGATGAATGTGCTGTTGCTTCGGTCCTCACATTAAGACGTTCTACAACATACTCTTTTCTCCTAAAGCATACCTTATCCACAACTAGGAGGGTTAGTTTTCAAACTACTATGATAAGATACGCCTGAATTATTAAACAACTGGCTGCAACTTCATATATAAGCTTCACCTTTCCATATCACCTTTCTTCATTAATAGTTTAAGCATATTGCCTAATGCTTCATAGGACTGCTGAGGGCTACATTCTTTGTGCCTGCTCTTAGACAAAATTTTGAAGGGTTTTGTGTTTTGTTTTTTTTTTTTGTTTGTTTGGTATAGGGGTTATAAGTTTTAATAGTGTTTAATTTCACTTTGATTTTCAGCATATCACAGTACCTCCATGAAAATGCAAAAACAATAAAAACCCCTGCTGTTTCTGTTTAAATCAAACTCCTGGCAAAGTCATTTCAAGATTTTTGTTTCTTTGTCTCAAGTGGATGTTTCACCATCAACTTGTGGCAGCACACATCATTATTTACTTTGACTTACATCTAGTAGCCGTGTCTTTCAGAACACAGGTTTTAGTAACTATTTGTTGTTCTCATTGCCGGAACAACAAAGAGACCTGGATTTTAACTCCCAACATTACCAGTGGTTGCGGAAACAAATGAAAAGAAGAGCTGACCTGATCCCAAAGACCTTATGGTCTAAGGATAAAATAAGAGACAAATGAGAATAGGTAGCTGACAAAGGGACTCATGAAAAGGCTTTGATCAGAATTAAAGGCATATGATCAAGCTAAGCATAGTCCCATTTTATGATCCTAAAGACCAGTTTTAAGAAAAGGAGTGATTAATTTTCCAGTTGGTGATGTTCTCTCATCTTCTTGTTAAGTGAGACATACTAATACACAGAGCTCTTTGCTACTCATTGGGGTGTATTTATCCAGAAGAAACAATACTGAATTTCTCAGCTTCAATAAATATTAAGAAAAGAGTTCCTAACGTCCTCATTCCCCAGGCTCAATGGATCCTGTCCAGGAGCCAAGTTTAGTCATCATACTTTGGTGCAAGTGCACCTCTATGAGTGTCACTGCTGAGAATTAACAACTTAAAGATTGGAAAGTCACTAATTGCATGGCAATAAACGTAGGCTGAGAATAAGTCAATTCAAATATAACACTGGTATAAAGTTGACGCTGCTGAAAGGTTTGCTAATATATAAGCTCAGTGCCTTGCAAAAAATGTTTTCTTTTAATGGTTTTCTTCTCTTAGTAGTTACTTGTTCCAGAATGTCCTCCTCTAAGTGTGTGCAATCTGCTTTGGTGCAGTGCAGAGGAAATTTATTCCTTTGACACATTTATTCTTTTAATGGTTATTCATTTTCACTGTGTGAATGTACATTTTAGTTTGGTGCAAAAGAAATACATCGTTTTGGCAGTTTTATTCTTGTAACGTTTATTCATTTAAATAGGGCTTCAGTCTGCAAAACTGTTAATAAGAAAACTCTAGAAAGAGGACACTGCAGGTTAAATAAGCCCATCATGTTGGGTGCTTCAAAGGAGTACAGCATACTCTCTGATCAGGAACATGGCACCTACATAAAATCTTCATTTATCTTTATAACTTGCCCCAAAAATCTCTTAAAAAGGCAAGAGAAAAATGGGAGCCACACAAGGTTTAAATATGCTGCATTAGAGACGGCATCATAATTTTTGCTTGTTAAATAACTGGCAGATGGCTCTTCATCTGCCTTTTTCACTGTAGAACATTCATCCCAATGTTGCACACTGATTATTTTTATTTATTTATTTAATTAAGGAAGGAAAAGAATACCGATAAAAGTGTGAATCAGAAGCAATTCATAGGCTTTGTGGGTTCGCAACATTTATGCGAAAAAACAGAGAAGGGCTTAGGTTCTTTAAAGGGGAGTTCAGAGTTCAAAAAGCTAATAACACAAGTGAATTCTGAAATTTTCTCTGAACTTCTAGGATCTAGTAAAAACTGCACTTTCATTGATAGTAAGTTGTCAATTATCCACATGGAAAATAGAGTACTGTGTACATTTATTTAAATGTATTTTTCTTTGTACAGTTCAAAGGCATAGTGCTACTCAATAAATCAGCTAAAGAGAATGCTCTTTCTCAGTTAATACCTCACAGCATGTTTCTACCAATGACCTACGTACTGCTGTAAAGAAGAAAAGAGAAAGTATTTATCTTAGGAAATATTTAATTGAATAAAGAATGCAAATAAACTCAAAACATTAATCATTTGGAAAGCACTAAGATAAAAGAAATCACATAATTCCAGTGGAACAATTAAGATGTGCAGCTTTGCAAAATATGACAACCAAATTCAAACTGTTGATGATAATTGAAACTTCTTTTAAAGAATTTCATCAGCTACACATATGTGCTTTTAAAACTTTGATGGTAGTCTCAATTTTTAAAGAACTGTGTAGTAGTGCTTCCAGCCTTGTGAAAGAAATGATAGGGGATGTTTAAGCATGGTTACTTTAAAATTTCTGAAAATTGACCTCCTGTTAAAGCATACAAAAAAGATTTACAAGAACTAAGACATTCAAAGCCACTAATGACCTGGGAAACAGTAGAGATCTACCATTTATGTCCTAAGACTTTACTTGAAGTCTGAAATATGTCAAGTTCTTTCCTGATATTTGACTGAGTTCCATATTCAAAAAATACAAATATTATCAAGATAGTTCCTGATTTGCCTCTTAGATGATCTGTACATTGAAACTTTGACTAATCTGCAGAAGACATCGAACTTAAGCACCTTTTTTTTCCAATATTATTTGTCTTCTCCACTGATGTTTTGTTTGAGTTTGCCAGCTTGACCTTAGCTCTGAAATGAAGCAAATTTTCTTGACCACAGACAGCTATGTTTGTTCTTTCTGTTCTGATTTAACAGCCTTATGTCTTCTGCAGCAACTTATTACTATGGGGAAAACTTTAATAACTTGGACATTTTTTTTTGTTTTGCGCTTTTTTTTTGTTTGTTTGTTTGTTTGGTTTTCCTTTTGCTTACAGTTCCAAAGACACCTCCAGCTAATGTAAGTGGCAGAAGTGGAAGGCGACATGAATTAGTAATAGCATGGGAGGTAAGGGACTTTTCTGATTAAAAGTTTTATTTCATGTTTACTTCTTTGAGGGCAAAGTAAAGTGTAGTGTACTGGGGTTTCCTTACAGCAAATCTTGGCAAGACGTGAACCCAAAATATTGTTCTTTAAATATCTTCTGAAGTTTTGAAGTAATGTGCATTTTCATGTGGTTTGAGTAGAGAGCACTATAGCAGCAGCTCAACAGTTGCGCTAATTCTTAAATCTTTTCTTCCTGATCTACTGCTTGGGTTGATTTGATTTTTCTGGATCTTATGTAGATGCTACATTAGATGAAATAATAGCTATGGGAATAGAAGGAAAGCCTTGTAGCTGTTTTGTACTTTTTGTATTGGATTTATTTTTTGGCATTTTTTTGTTTGTTCGTTTGGGTTAATTTTTAACTTAAGAATTATTTGTTCTAAGCATTTCATGAAAATATGAAACTAAAGACTTGAAATAGACCTTTATTTTGAGAAGATGTTTGTGATACAAAATAAAACACAGATGTGTGACGGTGTTAGTGGGCAACTGCAGCAGTTCCTTTCTCAGCTAATCATAAATGATGAAGGAGAACAGAGACTTTTCTTGAGGAGTTTTCAAAACTTCTAGATTCATAATAAAATTTCAGATTCAGAAAATCTACATATATATAAATCCAAGAACAAGTACATCAAATAAAGACATTGGATTTTAAGGATAAACATTTTAGCCTAGCCAACTTTAGGAGAGATTCAGATGGTAAGAAATACACAAAATTCTAACTGCTTAAAATGGTGAATTTTAGGATATCTGAAAGTCTGTCTTCCATTGACATGTCTGCCTTCTACACCTGCTAGCTGAGACAACTGACAGAGCAGATTTGCTTTGTAGTCTATTAACAGCAGCAACTCTTGTAGTGGAAGAGTAAAATCCTATAATGCAGCTGTAAGGGATCATTCTCACACAAGCAGCCAGATTATGGTCAACCACTCAGTAGCTTCTTTCTAAATTAGTAAAACCACATCTGATCATTACCTGAATTTTATTTTTCAGCCAGTGTCAGAAGAGTTTCAGAATGGACAAGGATTTGGATATATTGTAGCCTTCAGACCCAATGGAACACGTGGCTGGAAGGAAAAAATGGTGACATCTTCAGATGCCTCAAAGTTCATCTACAGAGATGAAAGTGTGCCACCTCTGACTCCTTTTGAGGTGAAAGTTGGTGTTTACAACAACAAAGGAGATGGTCCCTTCAGCCCTATTGTGGTCATCTGCTCAGCTGAAGGAGGTCAGTTGAACATGAAGTTAACTCGTATATTATGAACCATACTAAGGTATTTTTATACAATGTATTCTGTTATACTATGCTTCTTCAATCCTCAATTTAAAAATTCTTTGAAGAAGTGCCATGTAACATTAAGCATGCTTTGCAGAGAAAGAGATGAATTAATTTACCAAGGTTACCCAGAAAACAAGTGAGAAAGGTTAGGAAAAGAAATCAAGCCACATCAGGCATGACCAAAAAACCCAAAAGGTTTAATGAAATTTCATCCCTAATATGAAGTCTGTAGTCTTAACTTTAACTTCTCTAACAATGAGCAAAGAAGTGCTGATATTTTCTAATGTTTCTGCAGTTCATGAGAATTTTTGATGGATTAATCAGAGAACAGCTCAAAGACTAAATTACTTAATTTATGAATGTTCATTGCCTGGTTAATGAACAATGCAATTTTTTTCTTTTGTTTTTTCTTTTGTTTTCTCTAATTAATTAGTATAAAAGTTCTGAATTTATATTAATGTCCAAATATTCAATGTGAATTACTGTAATAGTTCAGAAGAACAAATGAAAAATATTTTTTATATTTCCTGAAAATTTCTATTTCAACTTGTTATAACACTCAGCAGGATTTTGTAAAACAATAATAAAACCAAACAAGAAGCAAGAAAAATAAAAAAAAAATAATAAAAAAAAAAAAACAGACAAAACAAAATAAAGCAAATTTATACTAGTAAAAGATGTTGTTCTATATTGACTATTGACAGAGGCCAGTGTTTGGAAATTTCTGTACACAAAAATGGTAAATAAATGTTATCCACTGGAACATTTTTAGCAGTTCCGTTAGTGAGAGTCATATACTTCAGTTCTTCTTTACTATGCCATCTTTGAGTTATCCCACTGTCTCCTGTTAAAAGAGTAAGAACAGATGGATGGGATGAATTTCATAATATATCTACAAAAATGTAGTGTGGAGATAATGGCATTTCATTTGAAGCTGGAAACCATTAAATATTATTTTATATTAGCCTACAATAAATGTGTCATTTTGGAGCCATGATGAAGTACCGATTATATACTGCTCTTTTCTCACAGTAATTACAGAGGTTGGAAATGCTGTTTTTGCTAAAAACAGTTCCAGTAATTTGTTTATGTTCCACTGTTTGGAACATCATTACCAAGTATTCATATTACTTTGAAAACGATTGCACTTAAAATGTAAAAATCGCCCAATACAACTTGGAAATTTTACAGCTGACGTCCCTCATTGACGTTCCTCAGTGGAAATTGATATTGTGATACCAGTGGTGATGTTTTTTATTATTTAACAATTTCATACTCTAATCAGAAAGTTCAGTGAAGATAGAGTTTTGCAAGGGAAGGGAGGCAAAACCTTAAGGGATTTCTTTTAAATAGCAAAACTTTTTTTAAAAAAGTTGAAAGTGTAATAGTACTAAGTAGCCCTTCACTTGTTTTTTGGACAAGACTAGAGAAGGAATAATCAGTAATATATATATATTCACATATATATAGTTTTTTCTAATATTTATTTTAAAAATATGAACTTTACAAATTATGTTAGTCCTTCTATGTGTCTGTACATTAGATTTTCCTTTGGTTAAAGGAAATCTATGGGGTTAAATATTTTGTAAGAAAGACTTGTATTTGAGGAAAAAATACAGGATACTTTTACAGTGCAAAATTAATTTATAAAAAGCTTTACTCCAGAATAACCCTAAGTGATACACTGGAAATTTAAAGGAGTAAAAAACAGTTTATTATACCCAAGTTCATGGCAATATGGACACTGAGGACAATAGACATTTCAGCTTGCTATGTATAAGAAAAGGGGGAACTGGTTTTGAAAGAGGCATGGGCTTTCACATTTAAGCAGCTAAACAAATGAAGGTACACTTTCCCAAGGAATCCTGTTGAAGAGGAGATATTAAATAAAGATTTATTTTATTAAGTACAATATATATTATGGTCCTAGGGCTGATCCAGCAAACCCTGAGTTTGCTTGCTTTTCATCATACACTCAATTCACTGCTCTGCAAACATCTAGAATAAAAGCCTAGGATAAAACTATTAAAAGTTAAGGAAACTTTATATTATATATTAAAATGTTTCCCAACCACCTGCAGATTGATCTGGAGTTGCTTACTGGCATAACACATTTGTGTAAGGAAGTCTAAAACCTATTGCCTCTGCATACAGGAAAAAAGCAAGAGTTTGAGTAGGACAGGTTCTGGACAAGGAAGAAAATCCTTTTTTTCTGTATGACTGGGACTACATATTGTATGCTCTGATCTACACTGACAGCCCATTTGTGGTGACACTGAGCTGTGCCTAGGCAAGCAGCTTGCAGGTGGTATTAAGAGGTTTCCCTCTATGCGCACAACTGACTTCCCTGATTACATGAAGTGTCTCTGGGGCAAAAGGCTTAAAAAAAGTCTCAGAAAACATGAGCCAAACACTGAGCACTTTTTCATAAGTGAACAGAGAGGCTAATACTTTTACCTCTGTCTCTAGGTTTAGAAGATAATATGAAACAAATGGCTACTGAAGGATCAAGGATGGTTATAACACAGACATCCAGTGGGGAAAAAATCTGAGTGGCTATAGTTGGTTTAAAACATTTCTTCTCCTTCACTGGCCTTTTGACTTCGTAGGAAACATCACCAGAATACACCTCATGGGAGAGGTTATCCAGGAGCTAAAGATGCAGATGAATGTAATAGAAGAATAGAGAACAGAATGGAGAAGCATTTTGTTGTACAAAACTAGTTAGATAATTCAGGAGATAAAAAGCAAATGTGACCCTCTGGAAAAGACAGCTTAATGCAGTAGAAAAGCTGGAAGGAGTTTTCCCTGGAGACCTTAGGAAATGAAGAAAACAATCAAGGAGGGAAGAAGAAAACAGGAGGTCAGGTGTTTTAGCGAAGTAAAAGAGATGGTGGCAGCCACAGACCAGTTCTGAACAGGGAATGAGGAGATATACAGAAGATGCAGGATAGGATAAAAGAAAAAAAAAGAAAAGATGTGCAATTATCTTCAGTAAGAAAGCAGAAGGACACGATAGACGTGTTAAAGCACCAGGGAAAGACATGCCTGAACCTTTCATGAAGGAACCCTTTAATAGAAAGAGACACCAGAACACATGGAGAGCACAGCAAGCTAGGCTGCCTGCCAGAAGAAAGGTTGTAATGTGCAAATCTAACACTGAAAAGGATCATAAACAGCAGGGACAAGTTTTCTGACTGTACTGTCTGCCAGGAAAATAACGGTATCAGGTTCATGCTAGAGCATACTGAAACAAAGCACTACTGCGCAGGCACAGATGCGAGTGATCCATAGAGAATAAAAATTGCAAAGGCATAAGATATTGAAAATAAAATAATGAACAAAAGCAGTATTAAGTACTGTTTGTTTTAACATGTATATATTCTGTGGAGATTTTTTTCCTGATGACTACATTCCGCTTAAATATTGAGTGGCTAGGAATGCCAAGACTACTAATACAAGCTTTCAGAATCAGGGAAATCCTATGGAATCTCTACGTGTGATTTCAATTCACTAGAAGAGGAAAACTGGAAAAATTGGAAATATAGCAATGGAAAAGAAAATATGAGACAGTGAAATTGTACTTGCAAGAAGATGTAAAAGGCTGTACTGATAAGAGTGATGTCTGGGTAGGCTTACTTTAACAAGCATGACTAGACAAAGTAGGAACTACATAGGAAAGAAAAGTAAAAACGATTGAATGCCATAGCATGCTGATGATGTGATAACATCAGGAAATAGAAAACCAATGTTTGGAAATAAAAGAATACCCTTGGGCTCTATGCCATTTCAGAAAAGGGCATTTCAGAAACTGGGAGTCGAACTAGAGGTCGGTTGCTAATTGCCCTGATCAATTCGGATGCTAAGAAAGACCTTTCTAATTTTAGATAATTATTACAGGACACCTTCATTTATGAGAGAATTTAGCTGCTAAGGGTAGTTTGGGTAGTAAATAAAATTAAGGACCTTGTGTTCTACTGTGATAATTATCAGATTCTTTATCCAGTACTGACTGAGAAGAAATAAAGGTGCTATAGTCTTGTTTTGATGAATAAGTAAGAAAAGCTGATCATAACTGTGGAAAAGCTGATCATAACAAATAACAGTGGAACAATTAATCAGAAAATTATTTAATAAACTTTAATTAGCTGTTGAGACTATAAATGAAAGTGTTTTGGAGTGTCTCTGAGCCAAAGGTGTAAAATATACCTGAAATTTATACTGTAAGAAATGGTACATTTCTAAGGCAGTACACTATATCTGAGCATCTAGAGGTGTACCCACTAAAGGTATTCATAATAAGTAAAAAGTACACTTAATAAAGCCTGCAAAAAATTAGCTGAAAAGAAATATTCGTTAGGAAAGTATACAAAGCAGGACATGATGTGAAGTATGCAAGGTATTGATATTAAAGATAATCAAGGAATGGACCAACAATAGTGAAGTACTTTATCGTTTATTTTGAATAAATAAGGTGATATACGTAGGATAGATAATAAGAATGATAAAATCTGCAAAGTTTTACACCTGTAGTGAAAACTTCTGGTATTTTCGAGTGCTCAAGGACCTGGGGCAAGATCTTTTCCATTCCAAAATAATGTAAACAAGGAAAAAGAGGCAAAAAAAAAAAAAAAAAAAAGTTAATTTACTAAGAAAATAACCCAAATCATTCATAATACAGAAAAAAAGATACATTTACCACCAGACTTGCAAGAGGCTTGGAAGGCTAATGGCAGAATTCCTTACGGAGCATTTTTAGATCATACATCTCTAATATTCATAATGTCAATAGGAAAGCTGGTTATGATACTGCTGTTACGGCACCTTAGGATGCACTGCTGATACAGGAAAGGGTCTGAAAAACACACAAGAAAAATGTCAATTGGATGACTAGAGGAAAGGAATATGGATAACTTACAAGTGCTACGTCAAGTGTATAAAGAGTGGTAACAAGACAATCTATACAAAATGTGAACCTAACAGGTAGAAACTACACATAAGAAAGACACAAATGTTTTGATTTGTATCAGGGCATCAGTCTGATTAAACTGTCATAATGCTTAGCTAAAATCTTATCAACAGTTCTGGTTACTCATGATTAACAACGAACTCAAGATGATACAGGTTCAGAGGTCTAACAGGATCATCAGCTAGTGAGTAGAAACTAGAAAAACTTGATTATTTTCTCCTAGTTAAAAAAAAGGCTGGGTAAGATGCTATCTGCAAATCAGGAAATTATTAAGAATGATGAAGGGATTTTAAAGGTAAAAGACAAATAAAATATTACATAAATAAATAAGGCAAGTAAAACAAGCCAGATATTCTTTATCCTTGACTCCAACTGGCCAAAAATAGTCCACATCGTCACATTTGAACCTTGTCACTCTGCATACTGTGGCTGCATTCATATACCTCCTGGGAACCATCCCTGGCCAGGCGCCAGTAGATTCCTGAGCATATTTTGGGCTAGAGTCAATACCTCAACACAGGTCATGCTATTATTTAATGCATGGACTGTATGACCATGCTCAGGCTGGTTCCTTGTCTCTCTGTCTCTATTTAGTTAAGTACAGAGTCTTAGAATACTTAGGGTTGGAAAGGACCTTAAGACCATCAAGTTCCAACCCCCCTGCCATGCGCAGGGGCACCTCACACTGATGACTGTATAGACTGTATAGACAGCTTATCAGTACAAGAATAAATATGAATTAAAATACATGTGGTATAGAAATAGGTGAGAATATAGAAGGAAATAGAAATAAGCTCCTGTGAGAAAGAGGGTACGAAACTCATTTCAAGATGAGTTAGGTCTTTTATAAAGATTTTTCTTTAATGATTGCCAATATGGGTGATACAGAATCAGTTCTGTTAATTTCAGTATCTGTCTTCTCCTTCAGGCACCTGACAAAATTATCTTCACAAAAATTGAACCTTCCGTAATTTTGATAAACAGTGCAGTGAATACTACTAAAAACTTCTCGGTATGAAATAGATAGCCCTGAGCAGTACAAGGTAAAGCCTTAAGACTCTCAGTCTTGCTGTTTAATACCTCATAAGGGACCCTCAATGCACTTCTGTAATACATACAAGATGTAATGATACTGCACAGAGCTTTTGTTCTTGCTTTGGATGGATTTGTACTAAGTCATTGAGATAATGGAAAACCAAAGATCTCAGTTACCTGAAAGCCAGAGACATATAACAGTCTTTACAATTTTGTTGGTTTATGACTCTAAGAAGTTCTGTATCAGGCCAGATAGTGGATGATGTCACATTAAACAAGACGCTAGAAACTGAAGGACAGTTCTGGTCAGGCCCATCTCCCCTCACTTTTCACCCCGAGTCCTTATTTAAACCAACATAGAAATTACCCTGTCCTTTCCATTTAAAGGAAGGTATATGCAATTACACAATTTTAAGTACAGCCTCCATGTCTTTAATTAAAATTTAACATTCATGAAGTGAAGTGTAGTTCATTTCATAGCTAAATCTTGGCTACTTGAGGTTTAGGTGAACCTGAAAATTAGTAAATCACCATATTAACTGTAAAATTCAGTGGATTATTTCCTGTTTCTGACAACTGATCCATCTGGAGACATCCTGTAAAAATCCAGCTAGAGCTGTCTCCACTGATTTTTCAAAGAATGAAATCACAATCCTGACATGTAAGAGTTTATTGAACATTCATTTTATTAATGCCACTAGCGTCCATGGGAAGTCAGATGTGCCATCAGTATGATAGGCACATCCCCTCCTCACATGCTTAGGATAACTCTGACTGCCATGTCTCTTGGTGGAAATGTCCATGTCTATTCATGAAAATGGCGACACTCCTGAACATTTAATCTGACAAAACATGAACTTTATTAGTCTGCTTGTCCAACTTCTACTCGTGTGCTAAATTCAGGAAGCCATGCGTAGGTAACATGCTGGTGAAGCCTTCACTGTATAATAAATCTGGGTTATTCCACGGAGAAGGGACAGCCACAGCAGGTTTTCTACTGAGAGCAAGTGTGCAGGAGAGAATATAGTGGAATGATAATGATATAGTGGAGTTCACTCATAAAAGAGAAGCAACAATATGTTTATTGATATAAAACAGCAATTTGACAAAGTTTTATAGTAAATGCAACAGTGGTTTAAAAGATTCAGGGGCAAAATACACTTGGTTATTTACTGAATGTAGGACAGGGTCAGACAAAACTATCAGGGAAAGCCTCCCTTTGAATTGCAGGTTTCAGAAAAGATCCCCTTGCCTTCTAAACTCCTCTCAGACAGCAGTCTAGGTGCAGCTAGATCCAGACTTAGCCTCAGACTCAGTCAGTGGTTTATGTCTAAAGGATTCTACATGTACAATCAATTCTTTATACCATTTAGCTAAGATTTCAAAGTTTAGCATCAAGAATCCATTGTGGCAAGGAATCTCTCAATCTCAAGGAGCAGCCTTGAGAAGTGTCCATACTCAAGAGGAGATCCTGGTGTGCAGCCCCCTGCCATGCAGGAGAGCTCAATGGGCCCTGGGCTGTCCACTATTTATGAAGTATTTTATTTAAGATGGTTGACTCATAGTCATGTTTGCATACCCATTTGGCTCTTGACCAGCACAGGTGGGGACATGGTGTGTATTTTTCAGATTAGCCCTTGGCCATTGTTGTTATCTGTCCCCCCAGATTGAGTCAGATGTGGCCATTACAACACAGACACATCCATCAGCACAACTGCTGATGGTTATTGTTTAAGCAGAGTTATGAAACAAAGGAGGAGGCAGGGGAGCACACCACCACACATCAACATTACTCGAGTAGGCTTCAGAAGTCCAACCTGACAAGTAAGGGCAATTCACCACTAAATAAAAAGGTCAGCACTGCAGGCCAGGTCACTGCTTGACTGCAAACTCATTTCCCTTCCCTTCTTATTTTTCTACTTTAAAGTCCTTTGAAAAGACACTGAGAGAGAAGGCAAAAGATAGAAATTATTTGAAGAAAATAGGAAGTTGAAGTTCATTGTTCCTGGTCCAGGAAACAATGAATCATCTCATTTTTGTTTTGGAAATCGAACATCTTTTCTCTTTCTGGCACAAAATTCCAAAGAAAGTCTTACCCTGCAGGTAGCAACGCCACTGCAGATGTGGTGGAGTCCCCAAACCAGGGACACACAGCAAACAGGCTGAGAGGTGGAGTGGAGCAAAATGTCTCTTGGCAATTCTCAGGAATAGAAAGAGTATACTGGAAGTCTCCTGATTTACAAGATAGCGGCTATCTCCAGAAAGGGAGGAAATGCTACCACTTTCTTTACCTACAGGTTGACACAGGAGGGGTAACTCCTCATGGTTTTCCTTCTAATAGATCTCTTTTGTGGATTTTTCCACAGAAAGGGATTATTGCAGACATGGGTCCTGGCTGAAGTCCCAAAATCTCAGCTATGTGGAACTACCTGAAGTCACGATGCAATTACCCAGGCTGCAGTTCATACCCCCAGAGAGCTCAGATTTTGAATTAGGGCGGTGTGTAAAAATCCTTTTTGTACTCAAAATAAGAAGTGAATGGATATTAAATGATTGGATGGGGTGTCCTGACCAATGCTCAGTTCAACAGGAAAGTTAAACAACATAAACTTGAATAGGCTCTTGGACTTCTTTTTTAAGTTAGGTCATACGGAAATTTTTAAGGATGAATATTTCAGAAAAAGAAATCCATTCACTGCCAGAAATAGGGAGAACACAAAGAAGCCTAGTGACTAATTCTTCTTTCCCTTATTTGCCAGTATCAAAATTCAGGTTTCTCATTCTGAACTTCAGACTAATGCAGTTCAGTATAATATCTTGTCCTGCTTTATTATAATCAAGCCAAAACCATACAGATTGAACATGTTCCCTTAAAGTGTGATTGGAGCACATGGAAAAACTTTTTTTGTAGACATTGCACTTAGCCTTTTGAGAACTTGCCATGCTGCATCTTTAATTCAATCAGGGAATATTAAAGGGACCGTTAAAGATGTTGGCTCTGGTTTTTTTATTCCAAGCAGCATGACCTCAGGCAGACACCTATAGATTTAGCATAATGCCAAGACACTAAGAAAAAAATACATTACAACATCAGTGACCATTATAGAAAAAGCTAATGAACCTGTCAAACTTATCATTAGTTTTAGACACACAGAGTAAAGCATGACATTGGAGTGAACCACAGACTGTATTATATCACCAGAAACTATATGGTCCTCATCTTACCTGAATCAATAAAAATTGCCATTTAGTCTCTATAAACTTTCAGACAGTCATAATATACGTTGCTCCTAAATATATAATTTCTCTTCTTTTGCTGAACATTTACATTCTCCAGATCTAACATCAGTGAAACTGCAGTGAATAATTTCTGGATATGTAAGAAATGTGTTTTCTTCACATAAAAAAACCCAAAACTATTTCTGTCCCATTTGTTGAAAACAGTTTTTAAAAGCATTGGAAAATATTCTGGTTTTCTATTCTGAGCAATACATAAACCACCCCTAGTAAATGCTGTGAAGAGGAAAGGGTATCTACACTTATAGAAAGTGTAAAGGCTGCCAAACAACATTTTCTGTACATCGCAAATTATTTATCCCACTACAATTTTTTAAGACAACAAGGTAATTGCTTCAATAATACAAAAACTAGAAAATAGCTTTTGCCATGCAAATCTTAGTAGTACGTAAAATAGAAAGCAGGGTGTAACTATTTAACAGAAAATCATAGAATGAGGAATATATTTCTTCATAGCCAATTCATTCAGTATTGAATTCAGACCATTTCACTTATTTATTTTTATCCTTTTTTTTAAAAAAAAAAAAAAAGTTATTTATCCCTTTTTTATCCTTTGTAGATTTTTTTTATCCTTTGCTACGTGACAAGATCCATACATATTTTATACTTGTTAGTAATAGTCATTGTTGTTGAACATCATTTTGTATCACATCAGAAATGATTCTTTTCTTTAGAAGTAAATAATAAAGACGATCAAAAAGAACTGCAAACATTAAGAATCTGACATCAGAAAGGATGGAAAATTCATACAAGCCTTGTTAGAGAAAAAGTGTAGAGCAGAGCAATGCCTGCAGTATGATCAGAGAAAGGATGGTAGCTAGGGAGTCAAGACTGATCTTGAGCATCTTACTCAAAGGCAGTTTGATTACTAAAAAAAATGTATTTTAACTTGGGCTGTTCTGTAAGAAAACTCCTTTACTGAAACTCTGTTAAATGAGCTACCCCCCCAAAAAAAATATTTTTACAAAGCTCTTTGATATGCTTCCCTATAGCACAAAAGCCAAGACCTCTACCTGCCCTTCAAGAGCAGATCAACACATTAGAAATGTACTGAGGAATATTAGGCTAAGGAAGAAATCACAGGGTCTGTGACTGCAGGGGAATGTAAATTCAGCTATTTGCTGAGCAAGTGAACTACACCAGACCAGTGGAGAAATGCTGCTATTGTGTGCTCCGCTGTCTGTGTTCAAGCCTTGACTCACAAATTGACTTAAGCAAATTTTCAGTAATATTTAGGTAATAAAGCAAAAGTTTCAAAAGGTTTCCTTGACTTGTGTCACAGTTTGATATGTGATAATTTTTTGGACTCTCTTTACTCGCAGTGCACTAACCAGTGGTATGCTCCATCGCCTGTCATGGCAGATCTCTGTGTACATTTACCCAACTTCCTAGCCACTTAAAAAAGTTGGACCTCTGTAAAGCGTTCAGAGGTATAACAGTAAAATGTGCCTTTGGCAGTACTGCTGGGCAGTTGTGATACTGAAAGCATTCTGCAGCCCTAAGCCCCCAGTGTGCACCCTGGACAAACCTGAAGTACACATGCCCTGGTTGGTGGGTAAGGAGGTTCCTCTGGTACAGATAAGCAGGAGGTCATGACTGCAGAGTGTCCTATGAATAGCATGGAGATAGAAACATAGACATGAGGACACTGGTAACAGCAAAGGTAATCAGAGGTACAAATCCTAAGTCTTAGCTCCTGTCCTAGAAAAGTGTTCATCCCACACCTAAACCAGTAAATGCTTCAAAGCAGAGATGGCATGCCCCAAACACTACTGTCTATGACTTCAGGGTTATAATAACATAGTCTTTAAAAATTCCTTTTTCACTACAGCTCTGGGTATCACTTCTGACTCAGTGTAACCCTGGAGCAGGACTGACTGAGCACCCTAGTAAGGTTTTGCTCATCCTGAGCTGACAGAATTGCACTAAAAGGACAGGAAGAAAATGAATGCGCTGTTTACTCCTGAAGTTAGGCTGATCAAGGACTATGAAAGGGGTGGGAGGGGGGAGGCATTTACAAATATTAAAGGTTTGTTTTTTTAAAGTCATAGACAACTGATTCTGTCAGTTTGCTGCACCCATCATCAGGGATGAGATACTGATGTAGCATAGCACAAATAAAGAAACACAACAATAATAAACTCTTAATCTTGTTCACTTTTTCATGTTCCCCATAAGTGTCATACCTTCTTGTGAGTGTTAAGGTAGAATAAAGGAAATAAATGACAGCTTCAGGTGGAGTTTTTTTGATAAATACAAGCTGTTACAGTGGAGGTTTATTGTTTCAATTTTTCTTAATACAGAACCCACTGCCGCTCCCATCGATGTCAAAGCTACAAGTTTGTCTGTATCAGAGATTCTTGTTGCGTGGAAACATATTAAAGAAAGTCTAGGAAGACCACAGGGATTTGAGGTATGAACACAGAATATCATAATGAGAAGTCTTGTTGCTTTTGCTAGTGTTGCATTCTGTTAACATGTGAAGTAGTGAAGCTTCAATAGAAATTATGCTCGGTTTAGCATATGTACGATTAGCTGTAGAACATTGGCCACAGCTGTAGCACCAGAATATCTTTTATTTATTTGTGCTTGAAAACTGTTCAACACCATTTCTTATAACATTTGTTTGACACTTCAGAAAGAGCAGAAAGAACTTCAAGTGACCCAGCATGCCTCTTTCACAGGCTGGGGAAGATTAGGTATTGACTGTTTCCATGACCAGTGACCAGTTCAAACTTATTATTTACTGGGAGCAATTGACACGGAGAAAGGAAAGAGCCTCTGCTCTCAAGGCGCAGAGGCTGGGGGACATCTGCTGGGCATATCATAAGAGGTCAATGTCAGGATGGGAAGCAGCAGCCACACAATCCATGAATAAATCTCAAGCTCAATAAAGCTTACAAGCAGACAGCTCTTCCAAACTTGGGAAAAAGAACCCACCACAGCAATGGACTTTCTCACATTTTTGGGTCCATTTGCAGCTTTGGATCTAGTTTAGAGTCCAAACCTCCAGGAACAGATCATACTTAGGACTAAATCGATCTTTTGGGGCCACTACAACTCGTCCTTACATTGTTGGTTCAGGCTGTCTGATGTAGATATCTTCTGACCTACTACCATAGAGTGTCTCCCCTGCAGCATGTCTGGACAAGACCTGGGGGCTGATGACCATCACTTATGGCCTTAGGATAGAAATGTAGGTGCCTGGGCAGCACCAGACCCACCATAATCTCCAGCACACCCTCATTCTGGACAGCCATGAACAGGAAAGCACATTTACCCCACACCTTAGACACAGTTAGCGTTTTTTAACCTGGTTTCAGTAGCCTCCTGATACTCAGATATTCCCGTGTTGCTGCCCAGATTTACTGTCTTTGTATCAGAGGTGATCTTTCTGATTTGGAAAGTGTTTAAACCTTTAGAGTTCAGCATACTCATGACACCATCAGTATCTGTTGTCTCTGTGTCTGTCGTGGACTTCTTAGATATGAAATTGGAAATTGGAATTGATACAGCAGGGGTTATTAACATTTAATATTATTAATAAATTGGCTTCTTACTGTGCTGTACACCAATTTTAGTATTTTAGCATGATGATTACAGAGTAAATGCTTCAAGCCAGGGACCTGCAGTTGACAGAATAAAAAATGAAATATATATAAAAACACACTTCCTTTCTACCTTGTCCACGAGTGTATTGAGGGTATTAAAGAGCCTTCAGAGGTACTATTTTTGTCTGGGGAGAGGAGGGTGCATTGTCCCCTGCCCCACATTTTCCCGCTTAGTTCATTTAGCCACAGTTTCTCTGCCTGCTTTCTGACAGACATATTTTTCAGGGAGTAGTTTGCTCTTCTCTGTCTTCATTCCCAGGAAATATTACGATCAGAGCAGCCCTTACTCAAAAAAAAAAAAAGGCAAGTGCTGCCCTCCTGCATAATTCAACAGGACAGAACACCATCTGAGGACGGTATTGCTATATCTTTTTAGTTCCTTTTTTCGGAAGGATTTCAACAAAAAGGAGATAATGACATATAGGATCAGTATAGCGAGTCAGTGTATTACAGTATTCACTTAGGAGCACTAAGTCCACACTATGAGCTGAATTTTGCTAACATACAGTTTCTCTTTAAAGCATGCTCTCAATGCAGAAAGGAAGGACCTTGTATAGTAGGAACTGGGGTTAAATTGCCTCCCCCAAAGAACAAGTTTCATGCTTTCCATGTGATTCACTGTCTTCAGCTTCTCTGAACACTATTTTAATTTAAAAATTCATTCTGAATATTTTATCATATGTAGAACAGTGCATAAAATAGCTTGTAATACTCCCTTAATCCATAAATAGCAAATAAATAGCATACAGAAATACAGTGACTTTGATAAAAATATGAATTATTTTTTTTTAACAGTCATTTCCTATTGTAGACTGCAAGTAAAATGTTGCCTTAGATTCAAATTGAATGCAAAATAATCTGACTAGCCACTCTGTTTTTATGTCTCAATTTGTATTCTGCCTGTGGTCACCACAGCAGTGACAATCTCCTACACGGTCTTCACACTTCCTGGCCTTTTAGCAGCAGCAGTGAAAAAGGGAGGATGGGGGCATGTTTTTTTACCATTTGAATGTTTGGGCTCTCATCAACAAAAGTGACAGAATATTTACTACATATGGACAAGTTCACAGTGACCCAGTTTCACTCCAGCCCTGTTTGCACTTTGTACTAAGGAGTAATGAAAGGCAAAGTAACTTAACCAATTTCATGTTGTCATCCTTGAAAGGCGATGTTAACTGTTATGTCACATGAATTTTATGCAAGGTTTGCTGTACTCATTTACATTTTCCAAAGCACATATTATTCCTGCCTTCAGTACAGGTTTGTCATCTGTCTGCCCAGCCTTACTAAATACATGCCAGTTACACTTTTATAAAGTAGAAGTAGCTTGAAAACTTTGTTAGAATAGTAGAAAAATACTGGTAGTTCATACTTACTGTTTAGGATCCATGACCTGAAGGTTATAAAATCTGTTTCAGCCCTAGGCAATATTTTCCTTGTCACTCATACTGGTAATGAAGGGAAAGAGAAAGAACTCCCGGCTGGAAGAAAAGATATTTTTGTTTTCTTTTTTCTTTTCCAGAAAACCAACGCTAATACTTAAGTATAGATCACAAAGCTCATGTCTTTTTCAGTGGAATTCCCCCAAGGGGTATGAGCTTGCCTCATCAAATCAAAAGATCAAGTTGCAACAAAAAAAATGAAAAGTAGAAAACCTCAAATGGCACTTTCAGAGAGGATTACTTGACATAATAATTAATTTAAATTATATTCTGCCTTTTCAAAGAGAAATATTCAAGTCTTTGCTCTTTCACAGATGTATGTTATACATTTTACGGTGGAACAGAAAGATACATCTACTGGAATTTTGGTGTGGGTTTCTGTTCTTTTGATCGAATCATAGAATAGTTAGGGTTGGAAAGGACCTCAAGATCATCCAGTTCCAAACCCCCTGCCAGGGGCAGGGACACCTCACACTAAACCATATCACCCAAGGCTCTGTCCAACCTGGCCTTGAGCACCGTCAGGGATGGAGCATTCACAACTTCCCTGGGCAACCCTGTCCAGTGTCTCACCACCCTTTGTCGTGGTTTAAGCCATAAATCAGCCACGCAGTTTGTTCACTCACTTCCCCCTTTTTCTTCCCTCTGCTCTTGGAG
>JANRGW010049697.1:0-13790 GCA_024733675.1 Psilopsiagon aymara | reverse complement strand
AAGGCTGCTCTGAGGTCTCCACACAGCCTTCTCTTCTCCAGGCTGAACAGCCCCAACTTTCTCAGCCTATCTTCATATGCGAGATGCTCCAGTCCCATGATCATCCTCGTGGCCCTCCTCTGGACTTGTTGCAGCAGTTCCATGTCCTTTTTATGTTGAGAACACCAGAACTGCACACAATATTCCAAGTGAGGTCTCACAAGAGCATAGTAGAGGGGCAGGATCAACTCCTTCTACCTTCTGGTTTAATCTCAGGAAGGCCATAGTATTAGACCTAGGAGAATTCTCTGAGTTATTTCAGATTGTATAATCATGAAAAATATATTGGTCACAATATTAAATTCTACCGAGCTAACCTTCAGACTTGAGGTACTTGGTGTATTCTTCAGAATGTGCTGAATTCAGTTAGATACCTATAGTTACCTTTCTCTTAACATGTATGAAAAACATCACTTAGTACAGTACTCGCTGTGTTAATGCCCCTATGAGTCACTGTAATTTCACAAAACATACAGAAATTTTATTTCCACAGATAAATGTGGAAAGTGATCACAGAAATTCAAATCCCTGGGGTAAACATTTTTTTTCATTGACTTTCTTTAGAATCTTCTGTGTGCATTTTTGTTTCAAAAATGGACATGGAAAAAAATCTTTTGATAATACTTAATGAAAATCCATCCCTTCTCATTGTTCCAGGGAGGAAACATAGTTGTTCTATGCAAATAAAATGTGATGTGTCTTGAACTCCAACTCAGATATCCCTCAGGTTTCAAAGAAGGTTCAAGCCCCACATCTAGAAATCTGTACCTTATTGCTGCCTGTGTTGCTATGCTTAGTCCCTTTTTCTATTTCTATAATGACAATGGCTCTAGGGACAGTCAGTGCCTCATGGTATCTTTCTAAAAGGTCAGAAATGGTAGTATTGTGTCTGGAAACCATGTCTGCCAGTAGCCCTCACTTCAGTGAAGTGTGGTGCTTCAAAACAGAGCATGCTTGGGAAGCTGACTATAAGAGCAATTTTCATTTCTTGTCTTGCAAGTCACACTCCTTCACATTCCTTGAAAAATACAATATTTTACCTCAATTATATGTGACACTTGGAAAGAGAGACTTCTGTTGTTGAAAAGAAAGTCACAGCAGTTCAGGTGCCCTTCTGCCGTTATTAAATACTTAGCAAAGTCATACTGGTCAGGTGTTTGTGCTTTCCTTCTGCTCAGCGTCACATGTGAAAGAAATGGCTTAATGCTGAGATACCTTCTTCAGCTCTGGTGAATGTGCTAAATGAGAAAATAAACGTAATTAGCCATCATTTACAAAATGAAACATTCAGATGTGCCTCCTCAGCAGCATCTGAATAGAGATAGAGTATATTCCTAATTAGCTAAGTCAGGATCTTTCTATGAATGACAATCAACTATATCAAAATGAGAGTTTGCTCTCATATATGCATTTTTAATTTTCAGTGTTGACATTCTAATCTGAAAGATAAGCCCTGATACAAAGCCCACTGAAGGGATTTTAAAAAATGTTCAATGTGTTTTGAGTCAGTCATATAGCACATTTTGCTGACAGATATGAGTGAATATAGCAAGTAAAGCTAACATGTAAACAACAAACTTCTGTGCATAAGATAAAAATATATTCAGGGAAAAATATGGTAGCCACACCCTGTAAATATGCAGCCTCTCTTAGACGCTTTAAATATTCAGGTTGCTTAGTATCATAGAATTATAGAATAGTTAGGTTTGGAAAGGACCTTAAGATCACCTAGTTCCAGCCCCCCTGCCATGGGCAGGGGCACCTCACACTAAAACATGTTACCCAAGGCTATGTCCAACTGGCCGTGAACACCGCCAGCGATGGAGCATTCACAACTTCTCTGGGCAACCCATTCCAGTGCCTCACCACCCTTACAGTAAAGAATTTCTTCCTCATATCCAATCTAAACCTCCCTTGTTTAAGTTTAAACCCATTACTCCTTGTCCTATCACTACAGTTCTTAATGAAGAGACCCTCCCCAGGATCCCTGTAGGCCACCTTCAAATACTGGAAGGCTGCTATGAGGTCTCCACGCAGCCTTCTCTTCTCCAAACTGAACAGTCACAACTTTCTCAGCCTATCTTCATACGGAAGGTGCTCCAGTCCCATGATCATCCTCATGACCCTCCTTTGGGCTTGCTCCAACAGTTTATGTTGAGGACACCAGAACTGCACACAATATTCCAAGTAAGGTCTCACTAGAGCAGAGTAGAGGGGCAGGATCACCTCCCTCGACCTGCTGGTCACACTCCTTTTGATGGAGCCCAGGATGCAGTTGGCTTTTTGGGCTGCAAGCACACACTGCAGTCTCATGTTCATTTTTCCATCGACCAGCACCCCCAAGTCCTTCTCTTCAGGCTGCTCTCAATCTCCTTGCTGGTAGAGCTTGGTATGTCTTGTGTGTACGTAGAGTTAGAAACCAAAATTTCAACCTGTATAAGTTTTATTGATTTGAAGTCATATACAATGAGCAAAGCAGTTGTTGCTAGTTTACTGAGAGCCTAGGAAACTAAACCCCAAGATTTCATAGGGATTATAGAGAACAATATTAAACCTTACAAGTACTAGTAGCAAGATTTCTAAGGTAAGAATTGAAAAAGCAGTAACTGACTGCATAGTTTTTATCCTTCATCCTTTCTCATGTATGCCACATCTGTTCATGCACCCTCTTTCAGACTATGGCTGAGATATTTTCTGTGGATTAGGTCATGCTGCCCATGTCTCCTGCTTTTCCACGGGGACTCCTGATTCTGATTTGAACTTCTAAATACAATTGGAATATGAATAAATCTGGTTCATCATCTAATTTTGTGACAGTTTATCAGTACTTGAGGTGAATAAGCAATGCAAAGTAAGTAATGGTTTAATTTTTGGCTAATAATGGTGAAATCCAAAGGACTTTTTTGCACTTAAGTGTTTTTTTTTTAATGGCAACTCACCTTTCTTCATATATATACGTATCATAATACACTATGACTGATGGCCATAATCAGTTAGCCTTCCCATACTAATAAGCAAGAATACACAGATCCTGAGAAGTCTTCACTGCAGCAGAGTGTAGTATCAGAACCCACTGTTTCCAAAGCAATTTACTATGTGTGTTTTAGTTGAATAATGTTGAGATAACATTGAAACTTTTACCTCAGGAGAGTTTTTATAACAGTGAGTTAATGTGAATTGAATGGTGGAAAACACTAAATGATTCATAGAATTGTTATTACTAGTAAATCACTTGGTGGTTCCCTGACAGAAGGGATTTACTTCAAACAATTCTTTATGTATGTTTACAACATATGACTGAGCACACAGACTATCATGCTACATGTTAGTGATTAAACCCACTTGCATAGGTTATGGAGAGGTTATTTTCTTTTCATCTGCCTAATATTTTAGGTACATTTCTAGGAAGCTAGATGATCTAAGAATACTGTAGTACAGGAACCTAAAAATACTGATGCAGAGATGAAATCACAGAATCACAGAATGGATGGGGCTGGAAGGGGCCACCAGACTAGTCATCTAGTCCAAACTGTCTGCTCAGAGAAAGTGTCACCTTAGCCACATAATTCAGAATTGTAGTCTGTTGTGTTGAATTTGTTTCATTGCCCTCTATGTCACTGAACTCAATTCCTTCTATAATGTGATTTAGCTTAAAATTTGTAAGATTCAGAACAAAGCTGGTAGCCCAGATTCACATCTCCTGTTCAAAAGGAGGGAGATAGCTACCTGAAAAATGCAAAAATAAAATTGAACAATTGGAATACAAACTTTCAGCATATGTCAGTACTATTTTCACTCACTGCAAAAACAATATCACCCTGCAAAGCAATGAAGTTGAAAACTCACGTGATGAGGGCATCTGCACTTTCAGTGGAGTTCGAAATTTTCCATGAAAACAATAATTTGACTTCTTACACCAGGCTGATAGCTGATACTAATTGGCAAATCTCCACCAACATCAAACAAGAGTAAGTTTAACAGAGGTAGGATTTTACGCTTATTCATCAAAAGCTGTCAGACTCCAAGCTACTCTTTTGTGTTACTGATAAAATGTGGCATTAAATAACTGAGTGCATTTAAGGGTCTTCAGTTCTGTTCATGCTCAGTACTTCTCAGCTATATCTTCTCTTTCCAGGGGAATGAACACCTTTTATTCTAAAAATAAACTTGCACCTTCTTGTGCCACTTGCTCTAGAGTTAACCAACAGACCTTAAAATACAACCTTATTCTGTGGTTTGTAGATCTACAGCTGGGAAGGAGGTGAATAGAGCCCTTGTTGGTGCTCTTTGCTTTTTCAGTGCTGGGTTATGGGATATTCTCCAGATGCTGCTTATTTCCTGTATTTATTTCTATATATCTATTCCATTTATGTTGTTACTGTGATTTCCTTAAATAACATCTGTGGAAAGAGGACACAGGCTTTCTGAGGTAGACGACAGATCTTCTTATCGTTACTACAAAATATATGCCTGTATTTGAAAGCTGCGTATTTATAAATACTTCAAAAAGACAGAGTTCATTCAAAACATTGCAGAACCAGACCATGGATTTTAAACAAATGCATCATAGGTAACACACATATACATTGAATCTCTTTTTTTTTCTTATTCTTTGTGTATCTATGGTGTGGAAAAAAGATTTACTTAACTAAACTTAATCAGTTAAGAAAATGAAGAAATGAATAAAATATTTCTATTTGCAGCAACATATTCCACACAAGCAGAGGGAGAAGACATACTTTACAATATGCCAATTTTTGCTCAGATACTAAGGTAGGAATGGACTTTATCTGGGAGACAATCTGTTTACTAAAATCATGTCAGTAACAGGAAGATAGAAACAGATTAGCCATACACGTCTACTAATGTTAAATACCATAAATTGCAATTATTTTTTTTTATATCAAAGCATACAATTCACATACTGAGAAACTTTTCAAGTTCATTGAATATTAATTGCAAGTCACACACACTATTGTTAGTTTAAACCTGGAATTTCATCCTAGAGAATTGTAGAGTCTTTTAGCTTGGAAAAGACCTTTAAGATCACAGAATCATAGAATTATAGAAAAGTTAGTGTTGGAAAGGACCTTAAGATAGTCCAGTTCCAACACCCCTAACATGGGCAAGGACATGTCACATTAAACCATGCCACCCAAGGTTATGTCCAACTGGCCTTGAACACCGCCAGCGATGGAGCATTCACAACTTCCCTTGGCAACCCATTCCAGTGCCTCACCACCCTTACAGCAAAGAATTTCTTCCTCTTATCCAATCTAAACTTCCCCTGTTTAAGTTTGAACCCATTACCCCTTGTCCTGTTACCACAGTCCCTAATGAAGAGTCCATCCCCAGTATCCCTATAGGCCCCCTTCAGGTACTGGAAGACTACTATGAGGTCTCCACGCAGCCTTCTTTTCTCCAGGCTGAATAGCTCCAACTTTCTCAGCCTATCTTCATACGGGAGGTGCTCCAGTCCCATGATCATCCGCATGGCCCTCCTTTGGACTTGTTCCGAAAGTTCCATGTTTTTTTTATGTTGAGGACACCAGAACAGCACACAATACTCCAAGTGAAGTCTCACAAGAGCAGAGTAGAGGGGCAGGATCACCTTCCTCGACCTGCTGGTCATGCTCCTTTTGATGGAGCCCAGGATATGGTTGGCTTTCTGGAATGCAAACACACACACTGAAGCTGGCTCATGTTCATTTTTCCATCAACCAACACCCCCAAGTCCTTTTCCGCAGGGCTGCTCTCAATCTCTTCTCTGTTCAACCTGTAACTGTGCCTGGGATTGCTCTGACCCAGGTGTAGGACCTTGCACTTGGCATGGTTAAACTTCATCAGGTTGGCATCAGCCCACCTCACAAGCGTGTCAAGGTCCCTCTGGATGGCATCCCTTCCCTCCAGCGTATCGACCGAACCACCCAGCTTGGTGTCATCAGCAAAACTGCTGAGGGCGCACTTCAATCCCACTGTCCACGTCACTGACAAAGATGTTGAACAAGACCGGTCCCAACACCGATCCCTGAGGGACGCCACTCGTTCCTGGTCTCCAGCTGGACATTGAGGCATTGAGCACAACTCTTTGAGTGCGGCCATCCAGCCAGTTCTTTATCCATTGCGTGCTCCATCTACCAAGTTGATGTCTCTCGAATTTAGAGACAAGGATGTCATGTGGGACAGTGTTGAATGCTTAAAACATTACTCAGCACTGCTTAGTCTATCACTAAGCATGTGCCCAAGTGCCACATGTGCAAGTCTTAAATCTCTCAGAGATAGTGACTCCACCACTTCCCTGGGCAGCCTGTTCCAGTGCTTGAAAACCCTTTCAGTGAAGGAATTTTTCCTTATAACCAGTCTAAAACACCCCTGGTGAAACTTGAGGCAATTTCTTCTAATCCTATCTCTTGTTATTTGGAAGAAAAGACTGACCCCTCTCACTACAATCTCCTTTCACATGGTTGTGGACAGCGATAAGCTCTGCCCTGAAACCTCTTTTCTAGGCTAAACAACCCCATTTCCCTCAGTTGGCAGTTGACCAGCACCCCAGGTCTGTTTCTGCCAGGCAGCTTTCCAGCCATTCTTCTCCAGGCTTGTAGCATTGCATTTAGTTGTTGTGACCCAAATGCAGGACCTAGCACTTTGCTGGTTCAACCTCATACACTCATCCTCAGCCCATCTATCTGGCTAGTACAGATCCCTCTGTACAGCTTTCATACCCTTAAAAAGATCAACACTCGCACCCAACTTGATTTCATCTCCAAATTTACTGAAGGTTCACTCAATCCCCTCATCCAGATCACTGACAAAGATACCAAACTGTCTGGCCCTACTACTGAGCCATGGGGATTACCATTTCTGACTGACCCCCAACTGGATTTAACTCCATTCACTACCATATTTTGGGCTTGAACATCCAGCCAGTCTTTTACCTAGCAAGAGTGCACTTGTCCAGTTCATAAGCAACCAGATTCTGGTGGAGCATGTTATGGTAAATGGTGTCAAATTGTTTACTAAAGTCTAGGTAGGCAACTTTACAGCCTTTTCCTCATCTGCTAGCTGGTCACCTCGCCACTGAAGGAGATCAGGTTGGTCAAGTCTAAAGGAGAATTACCATACAATACAAACAGGTTAGTAGAGATTTATTAAATTTACTTAGATGAAAACTTCTATCCATGACTGTAATGTAAAGTAAAATGATTCTTTTTCACATGAAAATACAGCTTAATAAGCTGTTTGCATTTGAACATTTTCTTATGTAGGAAACCCAAGAGTTTTCCTTAATATGCTCTCAATAGACATTAGCTTTGGAAACAAGCCATGTTTGCTTATGTATCAATATGGACTCTGAAAATGTCCTTAATGAGTTAACTTTAATGAAGCAGATGCTGTCACCCTCCACATACCCTTACACTTTGTGGAGAAACAGACCCTGCAGATAAATGAAAAGGAGACTATTATATAACACCTCATATAGTGAAATAAAATGTATTGCTTACTGCATACTTTGGAAGCAACTCAGAAAAAATGTTTTCCTTGTTTAAATTGACTCATAGGATGTACACTTGTTCAAACAGTGGCCAAGGTGTTTCTCTGTACGCATTACACTACCACATAGTTTATCCATATATAAGGAAGGCATTCCATAGTTGATTTTTTTACCTAAATTTTTTACTCACCAGAAAAATAATACAAATTTAAACAAAACACATTGGACAGTTTCAAGATCTTCCTCTATCAGCAATTGGTGAATGATTAAGCTGCATAAACATAGGTGTCTTGTGCCACTATAGAAGTCCTAGACTATTGCCCAGCCACAAGACAACCATGAAAAGCTAACAGGGCCCATGTGGTCTTTGTACACAGCCACCAACAAATTGTGGGTATCCTATGTACAAAATCACCAGGCTCCTACTTTTAAGGATTTGAATGTCTCAGTTTTCAATATAGAACAAGGCAAGTATAATGACTGGCTACTAATGACCTAGTATTATTTCCCATCCTGTAACCTTTTTCGTGATTCTATTTCTTTCTTCTTGCAGTCTGTCTGGAAGCAGCAATGCATCATAGAGTTCCATGAAGGGACCTATTTGAATCTTTACCTTGACCTTGAGTTTTTAAATCTTATTTTCATTATGAGTTAGCTCTCACCACAGAATGAGAGTATGTTTCTAAGGAAAAAAGTTACTTGAGAATATTGAAAAGGGATGTAGCAACAATGATAACAGTGTATTTGCCAACAACTTTTGACCTGGAAAATGCAAGGAGATGCAGAATGGAGGAATTGAGATGTGTCAGTAATTCCAAAGTTATGACATTTCAAAGACACTCTTCTCAGGCAGATGCCTTAGCAGGGATGCTCGGGCATATAAATGGTGCAGAGAATGTATGGTAATTTATGAAGCTACCACGCAGGTCTTCTAGAGTTAAAAATGCTCTTACTTTCTGAGTTTGTGCCTCCAGGTTACCAGTGCCACAGGTAAGGATGCCCAATAAAATGTCCATGTTTGTGTGAAGAAGGCCTTGAGTTGTTTAATACTATTGCAGCAGAACGAAGAGAGACTTTGCTGCTGTAGAAAGCAGGAGTTTCTTCTCGATTTTATCCTTTATAATTTTTACGTCAATATAAATTAACTGATCCCAGTGTTTTATTTATAGTGATCAAAATGAGAGCAGGTTTAACTTGCTTTTTCTATGGAATGTCTCAATATTATGAGTATTTTTTTCACTGCTTTTTTATTTAACATCGATGCTTGAATACCTTACAGGCCTGTTTAATTTCATCTTTTTGTCTGATGCAGTTTTAGGATTTAGAAGAAGGATAGTGATCTGATTTTGAAAAGGATTTAAAAATCATTCCTCTGTCTTAACCAGTATTTATCAGAATAGAGAAGCTCCTTAGAAATGTGGGTGTCTGACATGTAGGTACAAGAAGAAAAAAATGAGTACAAAGTGGTGATTATTTCTTTTTGATGCTTTGAAGGTCTCACTGCTGGCAACTAATGGGCTTCCTTTTGTTGTTAGCATGCCTACCTTTTTTATTTGAACAGTTTGCTTTACAGAAATAGATCCAGGCTCATAGCATATTTCTTAATCATCTCTCATTTCCAATGCATATTAACACCAAGTCAGACATAGAATTCTGTCACTTTCAATGCTATAAATTATTTATGCAGAAATTATGAATCAGAAGTGGGGTTATAAAATTTGATGCTTGTTTTGGTGAAACTAATGCTGTATCAGGCAGTACTTCCTGCACTGGTATTTTCTCATCTCATTTTTGTCCATTGTTATTCTTAAAATTACAATTAAAATGCTATATAATGAATAGCTAGAATGAAAGACAAGCGTGCTGGGAATTGGTGGGGAAGACCGCTATAGATAGGTGAGGCTATAAACAAGAAGCTGATCATTTTGCCCAAGCAAACTGATACATGTTATCTGGTATATTTTCATTGGTGGTTGAGTTGGTATCTGAACATGATGTACATTTTTGCTGGAAGATGAAATGGTACTCAGGAACAATTAGGCTAAAAGAGAAAACTGAACAGTGGCACATGCTGAAACCGTTGTGAAATTAGTAAGAAATTCACATCTGTGTTTAAAAGAAAGGATAAGGAGCTGAAAAGGTCAGTAACACCTGAATATTCTAGGAAGGTATGAACAAGCTGACATTCATGAAGTTTCCAGGTCCAACTGCATTTTTATCTGCTCCATACTGCAAATGTGTACTCTGCTGTACTCTACATTTGAGAAATGAAACAATGAGAGGGAAAAGGCAGAGCATTCATTGAAGATCAGGAATTCAAGTCAGATGATACAGCATTCTCTCATATTCATTTACCTCTACAGTTCTGCACAGATCATAATCTTTTCATATTTCAGTGAGCCCATCGGTTTGTAAAGACAGACGTGTTTGTCTGTATTGCAAAGATGTTTTGTATATTCATTTGTATGTATAAAATATTTTTACAGATACTGCAGTTATTATCTTTGCTTAAAAATGATCCCAGTCTTTAGCTTTGAGAAAGAAAAACCTTTCTGATCAGATCCCCAGGGAAATTTCAAGTTCTTGATTTTGTTTTACAACTCTGATGCTTTCAATGCCTTTTCCAAAGAACAAAAATGTCTTTAACAATAAAAAATACGTTCATCACTCTGGAATGCTGACAGAAGTCATGATTTGTTTGCAGTGATCTCATGGACTACCATCTTTGTATTATAAATAAATGTAAAGTTGATGTTTTGTCTGTGAGAAAAATAGAATAACTTTCATTATGACTGGAAAAAAAACAAAATTTGCATTTATTTATGCAAAAAAAAATCTCCTTCAGAGCATTTTCCTTCCCCTGCTGCTTTTCCAGGATACCTTACCTTTTTCAACATAGAGCAAGATGTGTCTTAAATTGTTTTTTGAATTGTAGCATGCACATTCCTGGTGATTATTGGCATACACATAATAATTATTAGTGTAATAAACTTTAATATTTAAAATTTATAAAGCTTTAAATACATAACAAAATAAGAAGACATAATGGCCTCTAATTACTTGTCAGTTGCATTAAATCTTAATCATTATAAGATACTTGTAGGATATGCTGTTATTCTCTGCAAACAAAAACCAGTGAACATGGAAAGTCATTTCAACTCAGCACAGTGCATCCATGATAACCCATGTATCAGATACATCACTGCTGTGGGATTTTTATAGCGTCCTATGATGCATTCGGCATTGACCACTTCAGAAATGATGTGCTGGCCTCAAACTTCAGGTTACATACACCTTGTGAAAAATACAACAGAGTACCCTGGTCTAGGTCTATTTTTTCTTTCATTCAATAATTCTGGAGTCAGTTTATAACAATAGTGGACTCACCTTAGTATAAGACTGAAGAGATCCAAATAAAATTGAGTCAAGCTGTAGTGCTTTCTTTTGTACCTCTTCATTGAAGATAAGGCTGGCATGAGAATCAGGACCTCCCCAATTTGATTCTTTCCAGACATTCCCAAGATTGTGTCCTGATTGCTCCTTTTTATAAAATGGATTAAGATTTGATACAAAGCCAACTGTTCACTAAGAAAAATTCTGATCATGAGTAAAATAACTGTATTATATAACAAGAATTTTTAAGGAAAGAAGCAGAAAAGAAAGTACTAATAGTTTATGATTACTTGTATTTTTTTTCTGAAATTACAATGGAGCACTCTTATACCCCACAGTGGACATAATTAAAGTCTGAAGCAACAGTAGTCAAAATTATGATGCTTATACAATTTTATGAATTAAATTTTCAAATGGTTCCATTACTCATCTGCATGCAAAAGTAAAGATGACATGGGTAAAAATTATTCTGATCAAGAGATATTTACAAGAGCTGAAACATCTTTTGTTTGATTGAATTATGATTGGGTAACTGCACCTGATTGCTAAAATAATTTGATAGGTATTTGCCCAGATAAAGGTAACACGTGTCAGTTTAAGTAACTTGAATGATTCCAGAAATCTTTTTATATATTAAAAAAAAAAGAGTCTGGAATATGTGCTAAAATTTTGGTCATTAGAAATGGGAAGATACAGACTTGTGAAGGCCAGTCAAACAGATTTTCATTTACAATAGAAATTGATTATCCAGGGTGACCTGATATAGACTTCTTTTTTATACCTGCAGGAATATAAAACCACTTAATTGTGGGGACAATTCGTGTAGAGTTATGGAATCACTGATTCACCAATGAATTTTTCTAGTATTATGTCAGTGTAACATGGTTTTGAGGAAAACTCATAATATTTACCTCTTAGGTGTATTCAGGCAGTTACCTACCCAATCGAGATGAATTGCATAAGCAATTATTGTATATGTAAAAATGTGATCAAAATTTGCACCTGTAAATTGTGGGCACAGACAAGGTAGCCCATGTTTAAAAATCCATCTTCTTCTTCTGTATTTATACCCAAAGCCAGGTGGCTTGTAATTGAAATTTTAAACAGTAAATCAGTTTAAAACAATACGTCTTTTGCCAAGCAATTGCCACTTGACTGTAATCTTTTAAAAGAGTGTTATCTGCAGAGTTGAATTTCTGCTGTGACACCACAGTTCCCTAATATTCTAAGGCTCAGAAATAAAACCTAAATTAAATAGAAGGTGACACTGGTATTTTTCCAGAAGTGAAATGAAAATAAAATATAAATTATCTATAGTTGTATACCTGGCTATGATCATACTCCAGATAAAGTTTGCCATATGCTCAGTGATGCCATGGAGAAGAGAAGAAAGAAGAGGTGAGGAAAGGAGAGAAGGATAATTTCGATAAATGGGGTTTGACTCTGTTTGTGTTCCTTAATAAAACTTTACCGTCCTTTTCAGTGGGAACATTTCAAACTTTCAGACACTTTTATGAGCAAGAATGTTGGGGAATGGATGTTTGAGCAGGGCCATGGACAGTGGCAACAGCTGGAGACCACGGCATCATAACCGCGGGGAGCCAGCAGCTGCAGACCACAGCGATGTGACTGTGAGGAGCCCGTCACTGGCAAGGATGGCTCGACCTTGAGCAGTGGGGAAAGTACCGAAGAACCCCTATTAGGAAGCAAAAAGCAGAGGTGCAAACCACAAGAGGGAGGGGTTTGGCAAATGTAATATTATGCTTAGCCAATCGTATGTTGGTAATCGTTTGAATGTGACCAATCATATCTTGACTAGTGTGCATAATATAAGAGAAGCCCGAAGATGCAATAAACGAGCTTGATGCATGACCATACTGATTGTCATCATTCTCCCACCACTGGAGGGTCCTTGCCTACCGCACAAGAGCTTCTGACCACATGATGAGGCAGAAGCTGTAGTGCTCACAAAGATCAGAACTCACTGGGATGACATCAATATTTTCTACATTATTAAAACAACAGTGACAAACAGGAAACATGTGGTACTTCCTTAAAAGTTGATTGGCAATGAATTTGCATTATTAGAGAATAGGTTAATAAGAATACGACTATATTTGCATTAAATAAAATAGTTTATTGAAGAAACATTTCCTGTCATTTACGGTTTCATCAAAATGAAAACAGAAAGTCAGCCAGGTGTAGTTTTTATTCTTTCCATTGCCTTGACAATTATGTTTTAAAAAATTTTACTCAAATCAACATTTCCATTTGATACTTGGAAAGCATATGAAATTAGAAAAGGAGGAGACAAAAAATTTTTTGCATCCAGTTTGCAAGAACATCTTGCCATTGATTTACACTTCTCCTTTCAAAGTTAGTTCAAAATCTGTCCTTGAAAGCATGGATCATATTGTGCTGCCAAATATTTTCCAGATAGCTTAAGAAATATTTATTCTGATTGTGTTTTGAAATCAGTTTGCTTTCCAGAGTCAACATATGGAAACATTCAGTATTAGGGCAGATTAAAATATGTAATCAGCTTTAATATCTTCTATGGTTTTTAAAAATGGTCTAGCACAGTCACTAATAAATTACCAAGTTCTGAAAGAGAACAACTATTTAATCTTACATCTTACCTTATAAAAAACTTGCTTCTAGAATCATAGAATAGTTAGGGTTGGAAAGGACCTTAAGATCATCTAGTTCCAACCCCCTGCCATGGGCAGAGACATCCCCCACTAAACCATATCACCCAAGGCTATGTCCAACCTGGCCTTGAACACCGCCAGAGCATTCACAACTTCCCTGGGCAACCCATTCCAGTGCCTCACCACCCTTACAGTAAAGAATTTCTTCCTCATAT
>JANRGW010049696.1:0-21354 GCA_024733675.1 Psilopsiagon aymara | reverse complement strand
AGGAGCAGAGGGAAGAAAAAGGGGGAAGTGAGTGAACAAACTGCGTGGCTGATTTATGGCCTAAACCACGACAGTGGTTTAAGCCATAAATCACGCAGTTTGCTCATTCATTCCTCCCTCTTTCTTCCACCCCACTCCAAGGGGAGGGAATGGGTAGAAGAATAGAAAGAATGTAACCCCCACAGGTTGAGATAAGAACAGTTCAATAACTAAGGTATAACACAAATCGCTACTACTACCACAAATAATAATAATGACCAGCAAAATACAACAGAAGAGGATACAGCTGCTCACCACTCAACGACTGAGCCGTGAACTGAACTCTTCCAGGTTCCTGCCCCCAGTTTTTACATCCTGGGCATGATGTGCTGTGGTATGGAATACCTCTTTGGTCAGTTTGGGACAGATGTCCTGCCTCTGCTTCCTCCCACCTTCCCCTCCTCCTTGGCAGAGCATGAGACTCAGAAAGTGCTTGGTCAGACCAAAACATTCTAAGCTATAACTAAAAACTTCGGTGTTTTCAGCACTGTTCCCTGGTTGAAAGCTGAAAACATAGCACTGCACCAGCTACTAAGAAGGAGAAAAATGACTGCTACTGCTGACCCATGACAGCTTACAGAAAAAAGTCTTAAAAAATAATGAAGTCACAACACAAGGCCACTTGCTTTTCAGCAGAATTTTGAAGGTCGAAAATGTGGATGACATAGGTAATAGATAAGCTATTTTCCAAACCTTCAATGCAAACATGTTTATTAATAGATGAGTATGACCCCTTTTGGCACCTATATGAATGCATATAATGACGTTTATTTGGCTCAGAACTATGTAATTAACTAAATCTGCTGCAAAAATCCACCAAAACCAAATACCAAAGGTAGTCATAAGACTTCAGAAGCAAGAACTGATATTTATTTCCCACTGCTTTCATCTATTTTGAAAATAGCCAAAACATCTTTAAAAGATTCCTTGTAATTTATATTCTGTTCTTTCAGGCTTGGAGAAAAGGCAATATTCCCATGACCCTCTTTGCAATGGTGAAAGCTAGAATATTTTTATTTAAAAACACAGACTTAAAGTCCCAGGCATTAGAAATAAATAACTTAACTGAAAATTTTGAGACTATATAAGTTGAAGCATAAAATTTCTAATACAGACAAACTGGGCTGTGCTAAAATAACTGTACAGAAAGGAACACATGAAATAATAAGAATCTAGTAGGAAAAGTATATATAGAAACTATCAAAAATGTGGTATTTTAGATGAAAACTATTGCATACAGATATTATGTCATGTCTGTAAGAGTATAAGGCATTCAGATTCTTATAATGTCACAGTCATACTGCTAATAATTGGTGCTAAAGATTTGGTAGGAAAACATTATCAGTTCATTTATTGTTTAAAGTTAATTCTTTTTCCAGAATCCCACCCACTATTCTTTATACAAACACAATTTTCTAAAAACTGAATAATTTATAAGTTGCAATGACTTTCCATGCATCTCTAGGAAAGCTCCTTCCAGCATCAAGAAAATACCTAATATTTTATATATATACACAGCAATTTTCACAGATTTGCTTGTATCACTTTTCTTTCAGCCCTTAACTAAGCAAAAACTATTTACAGCTTGACATATTACATTCCTAAATGTAGCCTTCCAACACAACTTCCTTTTCTTACAGTCATCCTTTCAATGTCTTTCTAAACCAACCTTTCCTAGTTTCTGAAAATGGGAGGCAATATATTATATATAATATTCCAATCCATATAGGCCTGAAAATGGCTGTATGAAACTACAATAAATGCAGTAGCTGCAATAAAATCATTCCCAAACTTCAACCATGTTAAAACCACGCCTCAAATAATAATATGCAGGACAATGACCCTGGTATTAACGTGGCTTCTTACCTGTGATTTCAGAGTTGCAACAGGTTTGATACTAATACAGTTGTAAAAAGGCCATCACCTGATCTAACTGACAGCGCAGGGTCTAAGGACTTTTCTGGGCTTGTTTTGGCCTGAGCTGGTTTCAAGGCTTTTTAGCTGTGATAGCAGTTACCTAATAATCAGGTAATATTGTCCAAATCTCTTTTGGTGTGATTTTGATTTGTAGTAATAATAAGTAGTTAATTTGCATAAAATTGAATTGCCTACTCCAGAGTGAAATGTGGTAAGAAAAAAGGGCAGGCAATGGATAATACCGTGAGGTTCTAATCTGCAAACACAAATTGTAGTGGTCAAGCAATTATGTTTACTGGTGAGCACCCTTGTGAACTAGGTAAAACTGATTTTAGAGATAAAAAGAGTAGAGAAAAATGGAGTAACTGGAGATCAGTGAAAAGACCACAAAAATAGGCTGTGCTAGAAAAGCATAAAAATTATTCTCAGTGCAACAGAGACATTTTGAACCAAAGGTGTCACCAGCAAAGTGATTGGAAGGATTAGGAATGACAGCCTTAGAGCCTGCTTCTGCTGTTTCCTGTACTGAGGTTATACACAGCAGCACTTTGGGCAGGTGAAAATCATTACATGATTTTCTTGTATTTTCTCCTACCTTCATCAGTGTAACTTTGAAAACTAAATTTAAAATGCACAAGAAAGAAAGTTAGGGTAGGGCAAGAAAGCTTCAAGTTGGACCAGCAAAGTGTGCCAATGTTTCTCTCTGACCAAAGTTGATGTCTCATAAAATAGCCATGGCAAAACATCTTAATTTCACAAATTGCTAGTTTAACAATGCTTGCTCACAGCTAATCTGACAGGATTTGTACACAAGAGAGCATTAGATTTTTTTCTCTGTGGTGCTACATCTGTGCTCTGACTGTCAGGTTTTTATTGAGTGGTAGAAAATCATTAGGAGGGTTGCAATTGTTCTGTTTCTTTCTTCCTTAGCCTTTACCTTTCTCCTCATTTCTTGCATTTTTCTGAGTGGGCTTGCCATGACTCATATTAGCTTGAGTACAGCATCTGGGAAATTCATACTTGTCGTATACAGTGAGATACTTCCTCTGATACTTTTGATGTCTCTAAAGATTTAATTTCATAGGTATAAAGCAGTGGTGGACACAGTTCAGACCTTATTTAAATTTTTTTCCAAGATTGATACTAATTTTAGTTTCAACACAATTCTAATTAAGTAAAATGTTGAACCATTGTTTTTTTCTGAAATGAAAAATTTAAGAGCTAATTAAATTATCAGGATCAGAATATTTGTCCAGATGAAAATGGTACTTGTAATTTCTGCTTCAGTTAATGAAAGAAGCAAAGTTTCTTAGATAACTGTCCTATATGCACAAAGTTATATCCCCATTCACACATAAATTGAGATGTTTTATTAACACTTAAATCTAACAATGTTTTGTGCATCATTTCTTGCCCCAGCATCTCAGTATTTTAACAGTTGTTACCATGATAGCATTTCCACCAGCGATCTGTGTCTATAAATAGGCTTGCCTGGTGAGCTCTGCTACCTACATTCTGGGAAGCAAGACTATTTGAAGTTTATGTTTTTTCATCCAAAATATCAAATCCCATACTACCCAGGTTATTTCTTGTGGAATCGTATTTGAAATAAACAAATTTATTTTATTCTTCAGTTGCTGATTTAGCAGATCTTTGAACTCTAGTGCTGGAATTTTCTTGACAGGGGGAACAGGCAGGAAACTTTACAGGTGGCTTGAAGTTAGAGTTGGGACATCAGTGAAGAACTCCCTGGGACCCTTGATTACACAGAACTGGATGTTTCCTCTAGATATCTGCTCTTCAAGTTCTTGCCAGGCAGAATGGAATCTAAATAGGAGGAGAAGATATTTTTTTTCCCCTTTGTCTCTTAATCTTTGTTTCTGTGTCATTTTCAATAACATAAAGAAGAATCCAGGTTTCTATGCTCAGCATGGAAGTTTAAGAACATTTCAGGAAGAGTCATATTCTTGAAGCCAGATGCATTTTTCTTAAAAATGAGTAATATATATTTAAGAAAGCATCTCTCCATCGCAGTAGTATTTCCAAGTGGTGAAAAATATTTTTAATCTTGCAAACAAGAGCAATCTTCTTCTGTGTACAGTGCTGCAATCATGGTGATGCCACTATGATTCAGCTACAGTAGTATTTCCATAGCATATGACTTTCAGAACATTTTCCTTCTTACCAAGACTTATGAGATATGTGAGATACAGAGGTATCTTGCATTCGAGAACTCCCCTCTGAAGTACATGCACATGAATATGTATAAAGGAAAAAATCGTATAACATCAGAGGCTGTATTTTGACAAAGGGACTAAAATATGTATTCTAGGGGAAAAAAGGGAAATAACATCTTGATCAAAATAAGCACAAAGAATCCAGAATATACGTGCATTTACTGAGGAGGAGACAAATGGACTTAAAGGGAAAAAACTAACCCCAAACCAAAAGACCCAAAGTAAGACAACAAAATCTTTTTTCGAATGACATATTTATACCTTCAAAATTCTTTCTCTGATTTGGGAGAAAATTAAGGATTTTCCTTTTTTTTTTTTTCACAGAAAAAACTGAGAAAAAAATATTTCTGCCATTATAAAGCCATACTTATCTAATAATATGCTCTACTATTAGTTCAGAGCACAGATTTCAAAGAGCCCTACTACAATAGAAATTGAACTTTTATCTTTGACAGCCCAAGTGAGTAATCAGCAGTCATTTGTCACGAGCACCCAGCTTTGCAGTGCTGGAGCTTTTACAATTTGTCCTGAATGATTCAAACATACATTGGACTAGATAGTCATTACAAGAGAGATAACTCAACCTCGTAGTTCTTATTTTTAAGAGAATAGAAGAGAACTGATGCTTGAGTTGCTTGTCAGACTGCAAGATTAATACACAAATGCTCCAGAAAAATGCTTGACGTTATGGTCAGAGCATACTGGAGACTCCAAATTTCTATTCCAAACTGAGTTTCAAAGACAGTTTTTTAAGTTATGTATTCCCCTCTTTGGGTGGTGTTGTGGCTACCTAATGAATATTTGAACAGAATATTTTCACAGAAGTTCATCTAGACATGGATCCACTGTGCTAAGCAAAATGTTTTACCATAAATTAAAAATGTGCCTGACTGTCTCTACTTATTTTTAGATGTGTTCACATACAATCAGTTCATGAGTGAGATACTGTCCATAATATCACAGAAAAAAGGATTGTCAGAATAATGCAGCGTGAAAATGTATAAAGTTCCATAAATGTTCTGGTTAGTGTCCTCTGTCTGTAAGACTGCAAACGCAAGCACAGCAACCTCATTCCTTAGAGTAAACTAGGGTATGCCTTCACCTTTTGCTGAGAAAAGTAGTACGAATTCCAGTGGCTTTCTACCATTTCAAGATTACCCCTTGCTTGGGCTAAAAATACCACAGGCAAGGAAAAGTACTTTTATACCAGCTTTGTGTCAACAGAAAAGCACAGTATATCACAAATGTCTAGGACTAGTCTTTTCATATGGTTTAAAGAAATATTTTTTTTATAAATAATTCTGGCATTGTCAAAAATAAATTTTAAGTGTGTGGGTTTTTTGTGTTTCTTCATTTAAGCCCATCAAAAAAAATCAAGTGAGTTATCATTATAGTATGAAAAGATAACTTTTAACCACTATTTTCTTGTTCTTTCATTTGATTTTGATGGTAGCAGGTTAAAACTTAAACAGGGGAAGTTTACATTGGATATAAGGAAGAAGTTCTTTACTGTAAGGGTGGTGAGGCACTGGAATGGGCTGCCCAGGGAAGCTGTGAATGCACCGTTCCGGCTGTGTTCAAGTCTGGGTTGAACAGAGCCTTGAATGGCATGGTTTAGTGGGAGGGGAGTTGGAACTAGATGATCTTAAGGTCCTTTCCAACCCTAACTATTCTATGATTCTATGATTCTATATTAACAGAGGAAAATAATGTGCTGACCACAGAGGAGAATAATGTTGTGACCACAGGCATACAATTTCTTTTTATTGCATTATTTTTTATTATTATTATTATTATTTTAAAGAACAAGGTTTTATTTTCCTTCTTGCTTATGCCACTATAAATCAAACTCCTGCTTTTTTTAAACAAAATTATTGACCTCTTGTATTTGTATTCACAGCAGACAGGCTTCCAAGTCACTATAAAGCTATTGTTAGCTGTATGATTTAAAATGCAGTAACAGGAAAACACTGAAATTCAGAGTGTGTAATGCATGTGTTGCAGAGAAGCAAATGACATTGGGTGTAGCCCCCAGTATCACCCTCACAGTAATGGAATTGACTGATTGCTTATTGTCATGCTTACAACTGCTCACAGAAAGCAATTATCTTTATAAAGCTTTGGGGATTTGGCAGTGCAAGCAGAATAAATAATATTTCTTATAGGAGCAAATCATAGAACTTAGTGACAAAAGTTCCAGCACCCAGACTTAAAATTAACTTGCTAAGAGAAATGAGACAAAATCACTGTGCATGCCTTGCTCTCTCACTTAAAAAACAGGAAAGGAGGCAAGGAAAATTCTTTTAGAAAAACTCACTAATACATTCACATTGTTCAGTGACTGTGGTATAGAAAGAAAAAAAAAGGTTGAAAAAAAAAGATGATAGAAAGCAACAAACAAACCCACAAGCTTGTCCAGGCTTTCAGTTTATTCATTAAGTACTTGAGATAAAGGATTGTGAAGTACTGTATTAGCATTGGATTGAGGCAAGCAATGGAAACTTAATCTCAGTAGAGACTTACAAACTGCTAATATTCCCTCCCCAGAAAACAGCTAAGCAATAATTAGATCTTTAAATCCTATATTCCCTACAAGGAATTTAACCTGACCTGGAAGTAAAATTGGTAAGAGCTCTCTTCACTCTGAGAAATTTCAAAACAAAAAAATCCAGTTTCTCATTCCATTACAGTTTAATGCAAATTACATAAAATATAGTAGATAGGCAGTCCTGAGCAGTGCATAGTAGGGACACTGAACCTAGTGGCTGCATTCAATAAACAGATTCATTTGGTGAATGAGAGGACTGGGAAAGCTGTACTGTTTCAAACAGCTTTGGAATACCTTTTTTCTTTTTGTTCAATTCTGAAATAGTTTGAAGTGATGAAAGGTTGTGAGCATAATCATGATGTCTCTCTGGCTATTCAACAATCTGACAATAGTGATTCAGTTTTGTATTTTATTCTAAAATTGAAACTAAATCCTTGTTAAAATGGGGCCAAATGGGAACAGGGCTTCTTTCTGTTCCTAGGTATATGATATATCAGTAATGTCCACAGAGGCTACTTTGTACAGGAGGAAGAAGCAAGAGTGGTTTTGCTCCTGTCCCTGGCTCTGGGTCATATCTCATTACCTAGTTTGGCTTTGTTGCAGAAAATATACAGATAGGGCATGGTATAACACTATGTGAAAAGGTGTGATAAAAGGCAGTGATACAACAGAATTGCAGCGAAAACCATCAAAGAATACCAGTCTGCTTGTATATAACCCCTAATCAGCTTTAAGTAGTTATTTGGAATTCTCCAGATCTCTTGACCACAGGTAACTGGAACCCTGCTAAATATTGCTCTGAAACTGCCAACTATGGAGAACAGCCAAATGGCTTGGACTTTTCACACTTGGTAGTAGAATTTTGAAGAACAGAGATCCTCAGGGTTTTGGTTTGTTGTTTGTTTAATTGTATTTTCTGTTCTATTTTTTTGTTAGTTGTTTTGATAAATGCAGAATATAGACAACTCACCCTCAGTATTATGGATTTTATCATGCATTTGAATTGATTTTTCATTTTTCTTCCCCTGTAACAACAAGTTTTGAAGAGAGAAGAAATACTCCTTTTTTTAAAGTAAGGTTCAAGCTTGGCTTTCATATGCAGAAGGCAGTTATAACTTTACAAGCACAATTTACAAATGTTATTCTGTCATCAACATGGTACATATATAATCATTTTAATTGCATACACTTATGTGCAATTATTTGATAATGTGAAGGTTTTGAAATGTTTTGTCACACTGGCAATGACAAAATACAAAAATCCCATGCTAGTTGTTTCAATGATGAGTTGGGCTTTTTTGTTCAGAAATAGAGATGTTTTTTTACAGGGACTCTCAACAGAAGAAAGTCTATAAGTGGATGGTTTCGTTTCTCATTCTGTACAGCAAAACACACTGGAAGGCAATACTGACGAAGACCGCTGCACTACTGTATTAGTAGCATACTGCCGGTGTTCAAGGTTTACTTATTTCAGTGCTGTTTGCGGTGAGGGTGGAGAGAATAAGAATGAAGGCTGTTTGAAATTAGGGAGGGAAGGAAGATCATTGTGGGAAGATTATTTATCTCGAGAGCATCAGTTCAAATAAGTTATTTAAAATATCACATTCTATTGTTAGTTTGGTTTTGTTTATTTTTTTGGGGTCTTTTTCTTTAAAAGATTCTAGTGAAAGCTAAAAGTTTCTTTACTGGAGAAAGTTTGTTTTCATGCCATCTGTAGTCAAGGATAAAAAAAGTCAGTTAATAATGCTGATTCAAGAAGTTCAGAGAAGCTTCAGGTGAATACAATGTTTTTGACTATCTGTTCTGGAGGCCTTTTTAAGCTTAGTAGGATGCAGATAAATCCTTTGATGATGCCCTCCTGTTTTCGTGGCATACAAAACTAGCACTAGAGACCTGCAACTGAGAATAGGTATAAAGGAATCCATCCAGAAACATCAGCCAGTGTAGTTCTTATCCATCTGTTTGTGTTTATTACTTGACAAGTAAGATTGTTAGTTCTTATTTCAGGGAGAATAAAAATATTTTTCTATACCTCACAAATGCATGCTAAGCGAGTATGTACTGGTTTGGTTTTGTATTAATCTCTTTAGATCTGGGCTCCCCAGTACTAGAAGGCCATCTATTGGGACCAATGGACTAATGGGAGCAAGTTCAAAAGAGGACAGCAAATCCAGTAGAGACCCACCAAGATAATGAGGGGTAGAAACATAAGGCATAGAAGGAGAGGCTGAGAGCTGAGTTTGTTCAGTTTGGAGAGGCTGAGAGCTGAATTTGTTCAGTTTGGAGATGGCTAAGAGGGGGTTTCTCTGCTCTCATCGACAATCTAATTGGAAGATATACAGGAGGCCAAGATAAATTCCTCTTGGAGGTGCACAATGAAAGGGTGAAAAGCTAGGACACAAGTGCATGAAAAAATCTAGATGTATATATATATGTATATATATAGCTCCAAGTGCATAAACCTCAACAACAAAATTAATGGCTTATTTAACATGGAAATTAGTTAAGATTTGACCAAGAGGTTGGACTAGATGACCTCTGATGGCTCTTTTAACCAAAAGTATTCTGTGAAATCTGTTTTAAAAAACTGAAATACAATACATACACTGCAAAGGCATGTTAGCGCCTGGGAATCATTCATGTCTGTTTAATATATTAAACCTCACCCTTGTACTGTTGAGACCACCAAGTAATACAAAATGGGCTTTTTTTGTGTGTTTCATTGTACATAGGTGAATCCTGTATAACTACTTTTAAACATCACAATATGAAAATGGAGAGACCATAGCACTGGCATAACTCTTTTTGAGTTCCCGATTCCAAGAGATTGCAAATTTCACTTCTGTAAGCACTATTCATTGTGAACCTTGCTTGTAGAGCTAGATAATCTGTTTTTCATATTGCAGTATTTAACTGTGCTTAAAATCCTTATTCAAAAACTTATTCTATCAGCATTGATTTCTGGGCCTAAAAGTATACGGACTGTGGAAATATTCTATTTTAAGCTGTTGCAGGTGATCTTGAAATTATCTCTACCATGTGTTATGGTTTAACCTCAGCTGGCAACTAAGAAGCAAACAACCATTCATGAACATCCCCCATAGTCAGATGGGAAAGAGAATCAAGGGGTAAAACTAAGAAAACTTTTAGGTTGAGATAAAGACAGTTTAATAGTGATAAAGGCAGCTTAATACGCAGAGAAAAAGATGCAAATGCAAGCAAAACAAATCAAGAAATTCGTTCATTACTTTCCAACCCAGGCTTGTGTTCAGACATCTCCGGGAAACCAGGTCTCCATCATATGCAATAGTTACATGGACATAGACAAAATCCTGTAACTTCAAAGATCTCCCCTTCTCTGTTCTTCCACCAGGTTTATATGCTGAGCATGACTCCGTATGTTGTGGAATATCCTTTGGCCAGTTGGAGTCAGCTGTGAGGAGCAGAAAACGCTTGTATGCACTGGCCAAAACCAGTACACCATGCTACAATATAATTCATAAGTTTAAAACTATTGTAATATGATCTTCAAAAACAAATCTGAGGATGATTCTTGAGGAAATTTGTAAATGGAGCAACTCACATTCCAGAAATGCCTGGAAGTCCTTAAATATTCTGATATTATGGCTACTGACTGAGAAAGCTGATAATGACCTTCCTTCAGTATTTTAAAAGAATTTTGTTTTGATAGATGACTGCTCACTTTCAGTTTTTCATCTGAGCACCTTAAAGTCCAAGATACATGTTAAACAACCATCTTAAATAATTTTTAATAAGATATTCCAAGTAATGTGCACCATGATTTAATAGGTATATATTCATTGTCATGTACGCAGTGCGGCTGGGACAAATTGTTCAGTTCTATTAAGTTTTGAAAGCCATTTTTAATGGGAAATTTAATTTTTTTAAAAAAATAAAAGCTATAGACATAGTAAAAATATCTATATCATCTAATATCATCATGCAAGAAGAAAAATCCTCCTACTTTTTGATCTCATGAAAATTATGTAGATTTTGCAAAATGTCCTAAAATGCACAAATTCAGGAGGCTGATGACTACGCAAAAGTATTTCTGTAAAGGAGATCCTTTCATGACCTCCATTAAATGAAATAAGCAATGTACCAAAAATGCTGATAATTTTAATGCTGTGCCTGGTGAAATAGTAAATTCTCTTAAAAAAAATTACACTAAATTATTGAGGAAGAGATTTCAAAAGTGTCAAAGGCCAAATACTTGGTTTCTGTTGAAAGGTGATATTCTCATTTTTTTGTGGATTCAAAAATCAACACTTCTGGGAGAACTGGGTCAAAGCCAATTAACTTTCAAAAGCTATGCAGAAATTAAGTTAAGTCATTGTGGATGAAAGATTACAATCATGATCCTCTCAATAAATTACAGCAGCTAATAACCAACTTTTCTGAATTTAAAAAGCTGTATTTCCTAAAAATATTTGAGATCTGTCCTGTGCTGATGATTAACCCAGAAATAAAGTAGGCAAACTCTAGATCTGTATCATAAAGGAATTCTCACAATTTGCGGGCAGGTAGATTAAAGGAAAAGGAGAGGAAAAGGGAAACAAAAAAGAAGAGAACACTTGGCCAGTACTTCTCTACAATTTGCCACACACTAGATATAAATGTAACCAGACATCTACATTTCATTCTTAAATAAATTTGCAAACCCTCATTCACCAGTGAGGCTAATTTATTCATTTCCTTGTAGGCTTTTCCGTTCTATCATCTGTTAGTTTGGTAACTCTCAAAGAGTTCTAGCTACCAGCTATGGATCAGCTCCTACAAGACAATGGCTGAAAATTTCAACAACACCAAACCAACCTGATGAAAAAGACATTCAGTTTGAAGGTCTCTCTCTTTGGAAGTATAGTGAAGGTATTGGTCTGTGGTGTGACCAAGAGCCCAGACAAAGAGGAAGGGAGAATTTTCTGGGTGGCATGCAGAAAGACCCTGAGTGAAGAAAACCAGTCACCAATTTACATGCCATTGAAACTTCTCTCTTTTAAAATAATTTAGTACACTAATTTCTGAGTATCTCTTATGCAAAAATTAAATTAATAAAGACTATTTCTGCTGTAATAGGCACTACTGAATCATCCTGATTGTCACTTGTTATATACATGAAAAGTAAAAAGGTTTTTCTCCATTGGTCCAAGCTTCTGACTTCTGAGGAGTTATCTGGCATGAACTGTAACTATTACTAATGTCAAAGAACCAAAATTCAAATTATCATTTAATGTTGTCTGACATGGGAGAAAACATAATTAAATTCTAAACAAGTAATGGCACGTTCTGTGAAATGATTGCTGCCTGGATGGCAGCAATAACCCCCAAAGAGATACTGCATTTCATACAGAGAAAGAGTTGGCAAATAAATCAGATATATTTTTGCTATAATATTACATTAAAAAAACCCAACCAAATAAACAAAATCCCCAACCAAACCTTCTTTCTTTTTTTGCCCATTTTCTTCCTCAGAGGAATAAAAAAAAAAAAAAAAAGGCTGAATCTGTAGCCTTCCTGAAATATTTAAAACTGAAGAACAAATCAAGAGTTCAATAGGACTCCTCATTTACATAAGAGGGTTCTCTGAGATAACAGTAAGATCCTGGCTCACATTGAAGTATAATTAAAAATTATGACAATGTTCAGGACAAATAAATATGGAAAATTATGCCAAACTGGTTAAGGCCTTTGATGTAAACAGAGCATTGACAGCCTCTGTGTTAGAGTACACTTACACCCAATTCTTGTTGTTCATGATTTGATAGTTTGGACAAAAACCAAACAATAAACAGTACACTAATTTTGAAGCTGTTAGTTTGTATGTATCCAATAAAACATAGGTTGGGCCGCATATTTAAATCCCTCAATAAACAGCTGAAGAAAACCTGGAGAAAGAAGTAGGAAACATTGATGGAAAAAGAATCCAAATATTTGAACATGCAGAATCTCAGAAATAGATTAATTTGCATTAAATACAATATAAATAATATATTTGTTCCACTGGCTGAAAACAGTCATGTGAAATATTTTACTTGTTACTAGTTTCCTCTTTTGATAATATTCTTTGTTGTCATTTCTGTTATCCTGGACAAAAGGGATAATTTATTGTTAATGCAATGGAATAATTTAGAAGATTATACTTATGTTTGTAGATAGATTCAGTTATAACATCTTGCATAACAGGTTATCTTAAAACCAGATTTTTTTTTTTGTCGCCGTCATGAGTTTTTGACCACTGCAGCTCTTCATCAACATTTCAGCTCAATATGTTTAAGTGATGAATTCAATTAGAGTTAGTATGTCCTCATTATGCTCAGAACATAGCTGTCAGAAACAGTTTCCCGTATAATAAGACTAAAGTCATTTCAGCATTTTGTTAGATCTGGAAACAACCACCTATATATGAAAAAAAGAAAAAAAGAAGGATAATATGTTTTCAATCAAGGTTCCTACAGTTAAACGGAAGTTTCTTCAGGATATAAAAACATTATGACCCCGAGTCAGGCAAGAATCTGGAGAGCACATAAATCCATATGCACTGAAATGTTTGCTAGAAAATTTTCCAAAAGACCACCAGGTTAAGACCAAGGTTTAAGGAAATCAAATGCTAAATACAAATTTCACAGCCCATACCTTCTGAGATGCCCAATCTAGTAGACATTCTCAGCATGTTATTGATATGTACTGCATCAATGCTGAAAGATTGAGATGTGTATGTAGAAAGATAATGTACATTTTATGTAGCAGCATATTGGCTGGAATAGCCTTCCTACAGAAAAGCTGGAGAGTATCTTCTAGAAGAATATATGCAAAGGTCTACGAACCACTTCTGGAGGAACTGCCTACTTACCAAATTATTGTATATAAAGGAAAAAAAAAAACAAAACAAAAAACCCCAAACAAATAACAATACAATCATTTCACTTAGGAAAACAAGCAAACAAAAACCCCTCACCTTCACCACATCACCACACCTTTAAAATAAAGGCTGCAGGTTCTTGGTTGGTATTCAAGAAATGTCTCAGGGATATGGTGAATTTTAGGGAAGTCTTCCCCAGCCTAGAGCACTCATGTACTGCTCCATACGGGGTGCACCATGCTTTCTGATCAGCCTGCTCTGGATTCTGCTCTGTGTCTGGGTTCATGCCTGTAGGCAGTGATGTGCTCAGGGATCTGACAAAGTCCTGGACTGCCCTCCAGGATGAAGTTTTATGAACCTAATTCTGAGGCTTCGGTATCTGCACTGGCTAACATTAGGGAGATGTTTTTTCCTGTACTGAATTGGGATGCTTTCTTAAACAAGGAAAATATTACTACATTATGGAAGAACTTGAATATTGACTTACTAATGTCATAAGAAGCCTCCACAGAGAAGCAGAAAAGTAATATAACTTCAATACTGCAGTTGTCTTCCTTGAATTATGCATGACTACTAATTTGCATAAAATTAATCACAATCATAAATGCCTTCACACTTGCATCTGTCTTTAATTGTGACAACATTTGCAAACAAAAACAACAGTTTGAGAGCACAGCCAACATAAAAATAGCCAGATTCTTTGTAAACAAATTATTAGTGAATATGCCATAGCTATGGAGTAACTCAAACGAGAGTATTTTCTTCGCACTTCACAATTTCCTGACTTGAAATATTAATCTCCAGATTTTATCAATTTCACTCTGAGTCTTGCTTAGGATTAATTTTTGTGGAAGTTAATTTTGCACATATACATCCCAATGTATTCTAATCAAAATCCCAGCCTGATACATAAAAAGACTTTCCTATGTCAAGCCCTACAATCAAAAACCAGCTATACATTTTTTATGGAAATGATTCATTCAAAACAGCTATTAGATCCATAATAATAGTTGCATAAGAAAGAAACATTAGAGAAAGAGGCCCAAGAACACATGGCAGGAACACAAATGTAATTGCAATCAGCTTTTATTTGTCAGACTTAGAAATACAAAATATGCATTCACAAAAATAATCATAAACCAAGATGTCCCAGGGTTCCACTCAATTTTACCCTATTTCTTTCTTAGGAACACATAGAGATAAAGAAAAAATAATTCAAATCCAGAAAATCAGTGAAAAATGTTGTAAAATATAAATAATGTATTTGAAACATTCAGTTCCTGACCCAATCAGGTTTACTTAAAGCAAAATACCATCTCCTGCATATCCAGTTAATGGTTGCCATGGTAAATGAGAGTTCCCACCGCACTGCCTTATAGCAATATGCATAGCAGTTGCAAGTATATCACTCAAAATATTTCCATAATGATATTAGCTGATCTATCCAGCATCAGACAATTAATTTTGTGAGGCATCAGGTGTTAAATATTCCTCCTCATAAAAATTAAATGCAAACAATCACATATCACATGGAAATGGATTCCTTTATACATCACTAACCTTCTTTCATTAAATATTTTCTTAGCGATTAGATTAGGACTGAAGACAGATTTTGGTAATTTTTCTGTAGAAAATGGCCATTGACCTTCACAATATTTGAATTTTGCAATAGCAGCTAGTTTTAAAATGTGTTCAGATAAAGAATACATAGTGTAAAAATATATTTCATTAATAAGCCTATACTGGCTTGTAAATGTGCTCCTCAGTGAAATACTTCATTTTATCCCTTTCTTTAAGAATTTTCTTTCAGGATAATGGCTGGATCAGGCAGAGCTTAGCACTGCTAGATTTTTATGAAATGAGTAGGACAAGTTTGCTGCACCCTCAAATCACATGTTAATAAAGGAGCCATCTAGAGGAGAAGTAAGGACTAGGCTGAACTTCTTCCTGTGATTTGAACATGGGTATCTTTAAACTATTTGTAATCTAGGGCTCAAAAGCTTCAGATATGTTTTAACAGTTTTCTTTTAAGCAACACGTTGTGATCATTTCTATAATCACTATCTGCCTCACTGTGCTGTCCAATCTGGAGAGATAGCTGCCTCCATGACACTGGTCTCTTCTCTAGGCTATAATCTCGTCTTTCAGTGGGACCAATTTCTATTCCTGTGAAGCTGGTTTTGTGCTGAAATGAATCCTGAAAGTAATCCACTCTAAAGAGACCTAAAAAAGATCAGTCAAGAAACCCTGTTTCAGAGAGTCTGGGATCAGAGAGTTCAAGGTTCTGCCAGTAAAATGGTTTCTGGGTTACTGGACCGTCATAGTTTGAATTCTGGGAGAAGGTACTGGATCTTTAGGTGATTTCTTGTCTTTGAAGAGAGGAGCTCTTTTTCAGCTTAACCTTTCAGTGAAAATGCTTTTTCAAAGGAAAACTTTGTCTTTGAAATGACTTCAGGCTCCAATAACTGAATAAGGAATCTAATTAAGGAGAATAAATAGCAGAGTGACGCTGATAAAGAACTAAGCATAGGAAAGAACTCCTGCTGAAGGACCAATAATGAAGCCGAAAGACTGGTAAAGTCAGAGTTAGAAAATTATCATTATTCATAGCATTACTGGTAGCAGTACGAACCTTGCTATATTAGCACTTTGCCTTTTTTATTAATTTTAAGAAACAGCTGTCATGCATGTGTGTAGCAAACAGTAATCATGCAGTCTCCAAATACAAACTTCAGAGCTGGTCATTTTTATTCTTTAAGAATAGGTTCTTTTGTCTAGATTCTGGTTTGGTTTTTTTTTAACTTGTTTGCTGTTGTTGGTTTTTTTTTTGTGGTTTTTTTCTGTGTTTTGCTTTATTTTGTGTTGTTTTATTCCCCCCTCCATATCCATGGTATCACTTTGGTAGACACCTTCAAGTGTAGCTTACATGGGAAAATATAATTATTTTTTTTTTTTTTGCACATATTTAAGGCTAATACTATGGAAAAGTTGAAAATTAAGAAAGAAACCTTAAAACAGTTCACTTTGGTATTAAATGCTTATTAATAGTAACACAGCCAGCTCATTAAATAATCATAATCTATTTAGAGAGAAGAAATAAAAAGCTAATTAAAGACAATGTAATATGATTTGATCTTTAGATAGAATTTTAACTATATTCGTCATCTGTAAAAAAAGAACAAGCCAACCAGCAAAATCAGGGTTCACTGCACATGTTCTGTTTCAAAGCATTGACCTTGAAAATAACTAATTCTGAAGTTGGCTGTCGCAACGGAAGTAGCTGAAAAATCTGGAATCATTCACAGCACATTCACATAAAATTTTGCAATGCTTTTGTTTTAGTCTTTTGGCACACACTGTAACCAATAGTGTCATTTAGTAATATTCAGCAATTTGATGGATCAGATTTTTTTTTAAGTGAATGCAACTAATTTCTACCACACCAGCTGTTACTGTTACTGCTATCACCATCATCATTATCAGCATAACTGTAATTACATTTAGAAAGATAAATCAAGGGAATGCAGCAATGGAAACACAAAGTGGCAGAATACGGGGCTATCCTTTGTTTCTCAGTCTTCACAGTTTTGCTATACTACAGTCTGCATTGCTCACTACAGCAGGTTTTTTAGTGTCCTTTTTTTTTTTGCTAGACTTAATGGTGATTGCTTGTGTTCATCTAAAGGTGTAAATAAACAATTTTAAATTACCTGTTGATATTTTCCACACAATGTCTAGAATCAGTTTTGATTACACAAATAGTCTCATTGAATTTTTCCTTTCATTAAAAAGGTAACACCTGCAACTCAGCAGCTCCTCCTATTATTTCCATGTAATTTATCTAGGTAAATACATCTTAAAAGCCAAATACAGAAATAGGAAAATACAGTCTATTACACTGAATACTAATTGCTTACTTCTCAAGTATTAGACACAGTAAGATGGTCAGATGTCCATATAACGTGATCAAACTACACTGACTTGAAGAGAAACTGTGGAAATGGAAAGGAAGGGAAAAAATAGTATCATATTCCACTGTTTATCCCACATGAAGTAATTCTATGAGTGCAATCAGCTGCCCATTTATACCTGGGTAATGTGAAAGTAGCTACAAAACCAAAGGATCACTGAAATTCACACCTCTGAACTCTTAGCGTTAAATGTCACTACAAATGCGAATTTACCAACTTACTGTCCGAGACCCCAATTCTCATTATCTCCACAGGAAACATGACCATAAGTGTTTGCCACTAAAAAAAGGCACACAAAACACAAAATTCAGCCTCTTGGTTAGGCTTCACTCTCTAAATTTTTTTTATTCTGAATATTAAACGATTGGCTGAGTCAAAATTATTGCAAACCTGGAGGAACATTGTAAGATCTTCTTATACTAATTTTGCAAACTTCGAAAAATTTGGGAAAGTTACTATCTCGCCAATCACACGAAGTTCTACATTAAAGGCAAATGTTTCTAAAGATTACACTTCAAATAATCTCCCTGCCACTTTGCTACAAGAAAAAAAAAAAAAACAACCAACAAAAAAACCCATCAAATCTTAAATTCAGCTAATATTTCGTAAACACAGCAGCTATAGTGGAGTCCAGTCAAAGCACCAGAACACTATGGAAGTACATACTTGCTTCTAGAGACAGGACTAAATTTCCATTTTATGAAACATAAAGATTTAATGTATAGCCATTTATGAGTCTGAAGATCTAATACTTACACACTCCTTGTTTTGACCTCAGGGATAAGAATGTTATAAAGAGTCAAGCTATCTTCTAACACTGACATATTCCATTCCCATATTCAGATAGCTGAGACAACGGAAAAAATAAGGAGTAAGTTGTTTTGAGTCTTCATGAGCTCCAAGGCAAGGCAGAACTTGAATATAATAAGCAGAGGTATTATCGAGCAAAACATCTCTCCTATTTGGCTTCTCTCCATATCATTTTGAGAACAAATATATTCCTCACTTAGCACTCTGAAGTTCTAGAATGTAAACTTCAAATGTGAAGTTATAAAGTTATTTATTTTTAAATTTTAATGACTGTTTAATGTTTAACTACATTCCCCTAAAAAAGGGTGAAGTTATAAAGACTGAATATTATGATGAAGTACTATATTTTCACTTATTTTATTTCAAATGTAAAAGTAATAGTTGTGGGAATGAAACTTCAAGTTAACCACTGAGAGCGACAAATATGCAGAAAGGTTGCCAAAAGTATAACATAAGAACATTAATTAAAAATAGTTTTTATAACTGAATATAGTTTTTAAGCTGGGGAAGTCTTTGTTTCTACAGATTGAGAAAGCCACTATTTAAACATTACACAGCACAAATGCTGACAGAGACCATGTACATCTGATCTTCACTGATTAGAACAGAAAAATTTTTTTTAATATCTCAGCTTTTATTCAGTAACGCATTTAGTATAAATTTAACATATAAAGTGCTCATGTGCTGAGGAGATTGAATTGTATATTTACACATTTTATTCAAAGGTGATTAATTTATGTAAGTAATCATTGCTAAATGCTTCATTGTTGGCCCTCGTTCTGTTCTCCAGAAAATACAGATAATTAATCATCCGGCACGCTTTTACTCTTTTCTTACTCACCCATAATGAAATAGCATAAAATATGTCTTAAGTCTGTTCACAGAAGGATACCGAATACAGTGATAGAATATACTTGGATCATGAGCCATTGCAGTGTGAAACCTAGAGCTAGCTATTACTATCTGTAAAGTAATAAATGAAAAATATTCAAGGTTTCTCTCATTGACTAAAAGAAAGTCCTCCTCCTGTTCTTTCCATTACTTCCGTGCCCTTTTTTTATTATCTCCTAACAACCTTTAGGGCTTTTCCTACTGCAAAAAATTAAAATATAACATTATTTATAGCATTGGAGGGAAAAAAAAAGACAAGAACTCCTATGCATACTAATCTATTTTTTCCTTTGTCATTTAAGCTTTTTCAGATCATTCCTTAGAATCTAATTTTGCTACATGAGTTAATGCATCGCTAATATGAGGAATGTCTTCTATATCTCTGCAACTCCTTCGTTATGTGAATTGTCTGGTCTTCAGAAAACTCCTTTGAGGATCCACTTTTATTCTGTACTTAGTTAAAGAACTTATTGTTGATAGGCAATTAAAAATCATTTAAATATGAATTAAAAATAATGCTAGTAAATCTAGTAAAAAGAACAAAAAGGTTTTCTTTAAAAGTGAAAAAATCAATAGGAAGACTGGCCTGAGTGGATCATCCATCTGTTAACATCTGGATAATACCCCAAATGGGTCCACAAATTGATTTGCCAGCAATGACTTCCCAAACTAATCTGATTGAATTCAAAGAGAGAAAAATTAAAATGAATGAAGAAAGAAGTGAACTATCTGTGTTTAATTTTCAGTTTCATCAGAAATCGATTAGCTAGCTGACTCTGGGTCCAAAAGAATTAATTATACTCAGTCTCTGGTATAATTAACAACACTATGGCCATCTCCCAAAATATTCATTAAACAGTCAGGAACAATATGAAATTCAAATTAAAATTGGAAAAGAGATTAAACAGAAGTAGTCATCTCTAAAAGAAATCATACGACATCTGAGATGAAATCATTTAAGCAATACAAAATATGGAAATACATTTTGTCTTACATTTAATTATCATTAATTCCAGCACTGCAAGCTGGCAGCTATTTTAGGTTCATTACAAAGACTAAAATGGGATGGAATTTTAATTTAAATCAATCCTCACTGGAATAATGGGAATATGATTCAAGCTTACAGGAAGTTTAGTTCTAAAATCCAAGTTTTCTTTTTAATTCTAAGTTGAATAGAGGAAATTTGCATTCTGACCAGATCTACAATGAATATTCAAAAAAACTCTATGAAATAGGCACGAAGATGGGAATTGAAGGAGGGAGAAGATGACGATAGAGCTTAAATAGATGTTTTGGAATCTTTATTTTCCAAATTTCCCAGACTTAGTGTCTGTATCCTATAGAGCTAAATAATAATGCAATTTGCCATATTGAATCTCCACATGGATTTCTGCACGTAAAGTTTTTTTATCCCCCTGCAATTTTACCTGGCTATGTTTGGTGTATTATTGTTCTAATTTCAATAACATTTAGACAGTAAAAGCCAAGCTTCCGTGCTTTGAATTTTTCATGGTTTTACTTCAAGTATCATGCACACTCTCATTTTATCCCTTTCTGTAGAAAATAATTGCAACAGAGCAAAACTAACATGACATTCAAAGTAAGCCATCTTGGTTATTTTTATGTGTTACGCCAATGGTTATATAGGTCAAAAAAACCACAAGAACACTTCAGTTAGGAAACAAAAATCCATCTCTGCATATCATCATTAATTCTCAAAATTGTCTCCTATTATTTTACAATTTTTAAATTACTTTTTCCCTGAATGCACAAAAGGCATCTGCTCTCAATTCTTGATTCCTTATGCAAATCTTATTTTGGCTTGCTACTGACACCTTCAATAATGCTGGATCAAAAATAAGTTTGGATTTAGAGTCAAAAAATACAAAAAATCCTAAAAATATCTCCCCCACACCCCTCCCTTCTTCTCAGGATTAACTTTTGTCGTGGTTTAAGCCATAAATCAGCCAAGCAGTTTGTTCATTCACTTCCCCCTTTTTCTTCCCTCTACTCCTGGAGGGATGGGAAGGAGAATCAAAAGAATGCAACTCCCACAGGTTG
>JANRGW010049693.1:15052-27892 GCA_024733675.1 Psilopsiagon aymara | reverse complement strand
GGGGCCCAAGACTCTTGGTTGATATTCAAGGATCACCTGCTGCATGCTCAGGAGCGATACATCCCTACTAGAAGGAATTGCAGCAGGAGGGCCAGGAGACATCCTTGGAGGGATAAGGAGCTGCTGAGGAAAATTAGAGGGAAAAAAGAGGCTTATAAAAGGTGGAAGTAAGGACACGCGGCCTGGGAAGAATACAGGGGTGTTCCCCGTAAAGCTAGGACTCAGAATATGAAAGCTAAGGCCCACTTAGAATTCAACTTGGCTAGGGATGTTAAGGACAACACGAAGGGATTCTGTAGGTATATTAAAAATAAAAGACAAACTAGGGACAACTTGGGCCCTCTCCAGAAGCTATCGGGAGAGCTGGCTACCCTGGATTTGGATAAGGATGAGGTTCTTAATGACTTCTTTGCCTCAGTCTTTACTGGCAAATGCTCTGACCACACCACCCAAGACTTGAAAGGCAGACACAGGGACAGTGAGAATGAAGATCGTGGGCCCACTGTAGGAGAGGATCTGGTTCAAGACCATCTTAGGAACCTGAATGTATACAAGTCCATGGACCTTATGCAATCCATCCGCGGGTCCTCAAAGAGCTGGCAAATGAAGTTGCGAAGCCACTGTCCATCATATTTGAAAAATCATGTCAGTCAGGTGAAGCTCCCAACAACTGGAAAAAGGGAAATATAACCCCCATTTTCAAGAAGGGGAAAACAGATGAGCCAGGGACCTACAGAGCAGTCAGCCTCACCTCTGTGCCTGGCAACATCTTGGAGTGGATTCTCCTGGGAGGCATGCTGAGGCACATGAAGAACAACAAGGTGGTTGGTGACAGCCAGCATGGCTTCACTAAGGGGAGATCCTCCCTGACCAATCTGCTGGCCATCTATGATGGGGCTACAGAACGGACGGACAGGGGTAGAGCAGTTGTTGTCATTTACCTGGACTTGTACAAAGCATTTGACACTGTCTCACATGACATCCTTGTCTCTAAGCTGGAGAAACATCAATTTGATAGGTGGACCACTCGGTGGATAAAGAACTGGCTGGATGGCTGCACGCAAAGTGTTGTGGTCAACGGCTCAGTGTCCAGCTGGAGACCAGCAAGGAGTGGTATTTCTCAGGGATTGGTGTTGGAACCGGTCTTGTTCAACATCTTTGTTGGTGACATGGACAGTGGGATTGAGTACGCCCTCAGCAAGTTTGCTGATGACGCCAAGCTGGGTGGTTCGGTCGATACCCTGGAGAGAAAGAATGCCATCCAGAGGGACCTTGACACACTTGTGAGGTGGGCTGATGCCAACCTCATGAAGTTTAACCATGACAAGTGCAAGGTCCTACACCTGGGTGGGAGCAATCCCAAGCACAGCTACAGGTTGGGCAGAGAAGAGATTCTGAGCAGCCCTGCGGAGAAGGACTTGGGGGTGTTGGTGGATGGAAAAATGAACATGAGACTGCAGTGTGCTCTTGCAGCCCAGAAAGCCAACCGTATTCTGAGCTGCATGAAAAGGAGCAGGCCAGGAGGTTGAGGGAGGTGATCCTGCCCCTCTACTCTGCTCTCTTTGAGACCTCACTTGGAGTACTGTGTGCAGTTCTGATGTCCTCAACATAAAAATGACATGGAACTGTTGGAATAAGTCCAGAGGAGAGCCACGAGGATGATCAGGGGACTGGAGCATCTCCTGTATGAAGATAGACTGAGAAAGTTGGGACTGCTCAGCCTGAAGAGGAGAAAGGCTGTGTGGAGACCTCATAGCAGCTTTCCAATATCTGGAGGAGGCCTATAGGGATGCTGGGGAGAGACTCTTCATAAGGGACTCCAGGGAGAGGAGAAGGGGTAATAGGTTCAAACTTAAACAGGGGAAGTTTAGATTGGATATGAGGAAGAAATTCTTTACTGTGAGGGTGGTGAGGCACTGGAATGGGTTGCCCAGGGAAGCTGTGAATGCTCCATCACTGGTGGTACTCAAGGCCAGGTTGGACATCGCCTTGTGTGACATGGTGTAGTGTGAGGTGTCCCTGCCCATGGCAGGGGCTTTGGAACTAAATGATCTTAAGGTCCTTTCCAACCCTAACTGTTCTATGATTCTATAAGTTCACAGCAAATATGAAGTGGGTCTTACTTAAGTAAGAGCTATACTTTGTGATGATACCTACAATTGCAAATTTTTCAGAAATATCAATATTTGACATCATCAGAAGAGCCAAAGCATAAGTAACCAGCATGAGATTTCCACAGTGGATGAAATGCATTCAGTGTATTTCCATTTCAGTGAACTACTAAGCAGAAGCAATTTTTATCTTAAGATAGAACAATATACAGCTTTGACTTTAATTCCCAAACTATGTCTGCAGTAGTAATTATCTAAGATACTTCTTTTTCATAATAAATGACTCTTAGACTCTTTCACATAACAGGAGCAATGGGATTTTATTTATTTATTAATTGTTTCTTTCCATGCAAAATACGAATAATATTTGCTTAAGAGGAGATGCTAAATTTTCAGAGAAAGCTCTTTTCATGTCTCCCCGCAGAAGATTCTAACAGTCAGTCTAGCTCTCACGAAATGTCCTCTTTTTCCCTTCTGACCCATCCTTTCTACTATTTCTGGGTCTTGTTTCACTTACTGTGAGAAATATCAAGAAATATCAGAAACATATTTAAGCTGACAAAGAGCATGCTGACTGAGGAGGGAGTTTCCTCTAACAGAGCTAGGACAGGGCTGAAGGTTATTCTAAGACATGATCTATTTCCTCCACAGCTTCCAGGACTGATGCAAGAGCCAGCAGCTGAGGCTTTATTCTGTGTTACACAAATCCAGTTAGGAGATCAGAGAGGAACCCTCCTACTATATCCTTTGTGAACTTCATCACACAGCTCTAAAAATCAGGGCTATAGCCCAGAACTGGAGTTGGCTGAATTGAGTACCAGCACAGAAAACAAGCAGAATTATCTAAAATCTAAGATTGCTTTTTCAAAACCAGAGGCATATAATGAACAGGATCTCTTGGACACTCAGTGGGGCCCCCTACCACCACAGATCTAGCTGTAAAAAGAACCTATTGGTCTTGCAAGAGGGAGAAACAAAATAATTTTTTATATTTGATATTTTTTCTTTCACTTTATCTCTTGAAAAGAAAAATAAAGCAAATAATATTCCAGAGACAGAATGACCTATCAGTTTTACCCTCTGAAAAATATCCTAGTTGTGTCTTGGCAATTAATTTGGACCATAGGCCACTTTCTGCTCTTATTAATGCACATCTTTTATTTTTTCTTTGCAGAACCTAGTATATGTTTATGTTTAGGTATATGTTTAAAGAACTAGGGAGGGAAACAAAACTGAACCAAAGGAAACCATACCTATTGTATATGCCTATTAAAATAAAAAACATAGTTTGGAACCTTGGAAATGTGGAATCAGAAAAAAGTTTCCCTTCAGTGTTTTAGCAGCAACTAAGGAAACTTAAATTGGAGGTGGTATAACCCACCATGTATTCATTACTGCAACGAGGCAGAAACTACCTTCTAGAAAGATTATACTTGCTTACAGTATATCTGAAAAATCTCAGTGCTAATTAATCAGAAATCGTATGTAAATGCTTAAGGAACGGCTGATATGATTGACAGTGTTGGTGAGGAAACAGCTCTTTGGTTGACAGCTATGCTCCTTTTTTGGGTGGTTGCTCATGTATGAAATTTACCTCAAAAGTCCTGTGACCTTAATAGAAAGGGATTATCTTCTAATCCTTCTCAGAAATTCAGTTGTGCCTTCTCAATCCAAAGATCATCTTCCTTCTAAATGCGACCTCAGAGAATTCAGAACACACACAAATGGAGGACAACCAAACACACCTGTAGCGGTTTCACTAAACAAACCGCAGATAAAGAACCATAGAATCATTTAGGTTGGAAAAGACCCCTGAGATCATTGAGTCCAACCGTTAACCCAGCACTGCCAAGTCCACCACTAAACCATGTCACTAAGCACCACATCTGTGACTGTATAAACCCTAAAGATTCCTATCTTGTGCCTAAACATGTGCGTAAATATACAGTACTGACTCCATAGCATGAATGCTATTACGTACTGGCCCATACACATTGATGTCAAAAAAGAAAGTCCTACATGATGGGAGCAGAAGTAGGGGAGGTCTTTATTTACTTTGAATGCAGCACAAGTATTTCCAGCAGCCACAAAACAAAACCTAACAGACTGCACAGCAGGGGTGTTAGAACTCTAAACCAGAGGACTTGATCAAAAACTTCCCAAAAATCCCAAAAAGTTGCACTGGTCCCCAGCATTAGATAAATTATGTAAGCTGCCCACTGCACTGCATCTCTCCTGCTCTTTCACTGCAGCTGCTCAATCTGAACTGTGATCTGCAGGGACCAGATAATAAAGGAGTGCTGCTGTGCATCTGTTGTACGCCCTGTTTCTCGAGAACTTAGGCTTCTGAGGCTCTGCTGGCAGGTAAAGACTCTTCTCTTCACTGCTGAACACTGTTTCAGGCTCCCCCTCATCAGACATGCATGCCACAGTCTGGATAGATGAGGTTTTGCATGCTGGTGAGGATGGGCAAGAGGGTGAAAAAAGGCCTACTGCAGTATTTGCAAAAGCCTACAAGTGAGGAAGATGTAGACCCATAAAAACACTGCACAGGCCAACTTAATTAGACCACACAGCCTGTTGCAATGGTTTTCTCAGTCATTCTGATGTTGCCTCATGCTCACCTCTAATTTTTCTTCATCTTTTTTAAGATATTCTCAGATTCTCTGGCTTTGTTTTTGGTGAGTGAACCAAAAAAGCACATATAGTCTGAGAAAGAAAACTGTCAGCCTCAGACTGGTGACAAGGACTATAGACTGCAAGGACATAACAGTCTGTGGCTTTATCCTCTGTACCACACCTAATACAGGAAATCATTGAGTCTACTGCAGAGACACAAAAAAATTACATATTTATGAAACTGCAGGCCTATTTTCCAGTCCAAGAAAGCAGTATTTGTATCAGGACCTGTGAGAGTTTAATACACACCTCTCCCTGAAGAAGTACTTACTGGATTCTTACTTCTAGGCAGTTGGGAATACACAAGTAGCTAATGGAAACAGCAGGAGAAGAGGCCAGGAGTGAGACACACTTAAAATGTTAAAAATGTCATCTGGTTTAAGTTATGGCACCCCAAAATTCACTGATGAGTCTGTGAATTTATGGTAAATGTTCAACTGGATTATGAGCTGATTATAGCTTCACAAATCCTTCACATCTCATGGAACTAATTTGCAAGTAATGTAACCATGAGATTGAAGCAAAAATTATAATCTTATTTGAGAAATTATCCTGCTAATCTACGGCAATATTGTGTTTCTATTAAGGGAGTAACATCTGGATATTCTGTTGCAGCCATTACAGAGATCTATAATTCTTCAAGGAAAAAGTTACTGTGGGACTGAAATGACTGACAGTTCATGAGTTTTGTAATGAACTGGTAATTGTCTGATGTTTCTGTTAGAATATTTAACATATGGCTTGATGCCATGAGAAAACTTCTCACTAGGACTCACACATTTCTGTTTTGATTGTGGAAGCAATGAAAAGAGATTCGTACTCCCTGAATGAACTATCTAGAAGCTAGAAGTGTAAGACTGTGTTAGTTACTCAAGACTTTCATGATACTCAAAGGGAAAGAATACACCCCCCCACACCTACCTAAAACCCATACAAGCTTTTGAAAATGAAGGAGTATTTTCAAAATCAATCACCACAAACTGGAAAACATAAAAAATATGACCACTTTCTACCTCCACCATATCATAAATATCAAAAAAACACTACACATCCTTTCAGTTCCCTGGTGTAACTGTAAACACTCAGTTGGACACTGTCCTTTCAGAGTGAACAGTCCAGCTTCACTTAGCAAAGCTGGCTGGAGCATCTCTGAGTTCACATGCTGTTCACCCATCTCTGCTCAGCAGCTGTCTTCAGTGTAGTAAGAAATACACAGCCAGTGTCCCGCAGAAAAAGAGCTAATATAATAGATTAGTAATTGAATTCCTAGTTTCAAAATTAATGCCACTCAATGTCTTCTCCAGAGTTCAGTTCTAACTGGACACAAGGCAAAGCAGTGCCAGACTTCTTCCTTCAACTGAACCTCAAACCCCCTTTCAGGCTTGGAGCAGAAAGAATGAAGCAAAATGTAACAACACTTTTTTGGTTGGTTAGTTGGTTGGGTTTTAATTGAAGTTATTTTAAACCTTCGTCTGAGCTGAAAAGTCACAATACAGTTTTTTTCTTGATCACCACCTAGAAACATTGCAGCACCAGAGGATTAATAGCAAGGAATGATAGAAGAGAAACTACTCATGGCCACCCTCTAATAATCTGGCTATGTGGGCAAGAAAGGGCATGAGAAATAATACCTGATTCTTGAATCAGAAACATGTAGAAAAAAACAAGATAATTTATCAATTATCTCCCCAAATAATATTTTCAGGAAAAGCAGGAACTACTTTGGGGTATGTTAAATACTATGACATCATTACGATGTTGCATTCCAATATGAACAGTTTGTGTTTGCTATTACAAAAAAAAAAAATAGGAAAACTATAAAAAAATCATTTTTAATATAAAACCCAAGACTAATGACATGTCACAGAAAATTGAAAGCTTGCTCTGAAAAAGGCTGATCTTATCAAAGCACCTTAACAAAGCACTAAACTCCGTCCTTTTTAAGTAAATTTCATCAGAATTGGATCTTTTTGGTAAACATTTTATTCTGATGAAATGGCCTTTTTGAAAAAAACCCCACCGCATTCAGGTAGGGCAATTGAAATGAGCTGCTTAAACAACCCATTCATGGGGCCCGCTGCATTAGAATCTGTTTGAAAGATAAATTCATACTTTACAAAATAAGTGTAGCAGCAGAAGAAGCTCCTTCTGGAATCACATCTTTACAGACTGAGATTGCTTTACAAGTTAAACAACAGCAGTACCCTGGATTTACCTAAGTTGAACAATTACAAGTTTGTGGCTATAGTAGTTACAATAAGGGAGCTATATTTTGAAAAGAAAATGCATTGTTGAAATTGAAACATCAAATTTACAGCACTTGAACTGTTCACACCCGTAATCTTGGCTTGTCAGCAATTCCCCTTTCTGTCTTCCCATCACATAATTGTATTTGATACTTCTGCTACTCAGCACATACGACAGGGACTCACTACTTAACTGAGATTCTGAAAACATCAGCTTTTGGTTTGGTCTGTTTATGACTGCCCATTTACAATTTCTGATGCATATCAAACATCTGCCCTTTGCAAAAGCAGGAAGTCCATCTGAGAAACACAGCCTGCATGCAGCCACCTTAGGGAAGAAGGGACAAAGGGACACAGCACTGCCAGAGAGACAAGGGCACAGACAACAGGGCAGAAGTGTGACTAGGCTCCTAGTCAAGGGGTGAACATCATTAACGAGGAGACAAAAGACCTTTGTTATGGTTGTTTACCATCCTTTCCAATGGGAATGAATTCTGCATGTCAGGCATAGAGGAGAAGCACCCCCAGGAGCATTGCATGCAAATCCTCCAATACACAATTAAGAAATGTTAAAGAGATTTTTCTTTAATGATTTCCTTTCTCATTACCTCTTCTTAGGGAGAGGCCAGGAAGAGGGCTGGGACACAGAAAAGCCCATGGGACGCAATTAATTTCTCAAAACACTGAGCACACTTCCTCCAGAGCCCCAGCTCTGGAAAGACTCACTCATATCCATGAGAGGCTATCTTGGGCATCCAGGTTTTTTTAATTAGATAAAACCTAAGGAGAGTCTACCCCTGTATCCCCTTTCCCTCTCAAGAAATGCCCCTGAAAGGCTATGGATTTGCAGAGGGAGTAGCTATTTCTTTCCCCACTGTGCTGCCACAGAAATCTATAGAGATGTGTTTCAGAAGAGGGAGACTCCAACTTCAGGCAGCAATTAATGCAGACCAGAACACTGCAGTTTGCCCACAAAACAATGCCTTTATATCTTGGCTTGCAAAGCCATGAAAGGGAGTGAAATTTACAATGGTTCTGGAAAAGGAGCATTAAAAAAATTGGATATTCTCTCTTCTAGTCATATTTTTACAGAACACTATGAACATGCTGCTGCTCATAGAAATGGGGCACTCACACAGCCCCATTTCTTGGCAATTCAGAACATTTCAGGAACAGTTACAATGAACAGTTACAGTATATAAGCAACTGGACACGGTGATGCCTTTTAAAATACCAGACTATTCTGTCCTGAAATGGAATTAACGTGGAAACATTCAGTCATGTGTCTCCCATTTGTCAGTCAGCAAGGCAACTGATCACTTTTTTTTTGTAGGGTCACAGAACAGTTTGGGTTGTAAGGGACCTTAAAGCTCACCCTATTCCAACCCCCTGCCACAGGCAGGGATGCTTTCCACTAGACCATGTTACTCCAAGTCTTGAACACTGACAGGGATGGGGCAGTCACAGCTTCTCTGGGCAACCTGTGCCAGGGCTATCTCCACCTTCACAGGGAAGAACTTCTTTCTAATATCTAAACTTCCCTTCTTTCAGCTTGAAGGCATTCTTCTTGGTTCTATAAATATAGGCCCTTGCAAAATGCCTCTCTCTAGATTTCTTGTAGACTTCCTTTAGATACTGGAAGACTATCATAAACATGGCTAAAAACTCAAATGATTGCACATTTAACCAAAAGCAAAATCTGTCATGAACCATGAGGTACTTCAAAAATTATAATTAGAATCACAGAATGGTTTTTGTTGGAAGCTACCTTAAAGCTCATCCAGTTCCAACCCTGCTGCCATGGGCAGGGATGCCTGCCACTAGACCAGGTTACTCCAAGCCCCTCCTAACCTGGCCTTAGAAACAAATCAACCATCCCATTTAAAAAAAAAAAAAAGTAAAAATCAGCATCTGAAGTGTCAGAAGCACAAATTAAAGCCAAGTAATTAATTCTACTGTAACAGATCAGTGTCACTGCCACTGCCACTACCTGTAATGAACTACACAGCAATTTTGTTGATGCAATGCAGGGAAGGGACAAGTGGTGGGCTTTTATTTTGTGTGCAAAATGCCCATCTTTGCCAATTTTGTGATGATATTACTTTGATTTTCAGGTGGGGAACATTTGGCTGATGCAAGTGAAGTCTGTGGAGAGCATGTGATGAATGTATAGTTTAATAACAGTTCAGTTTCACTGAGGTGAGGGGTGAAAAATACTGGATGTAAGTGTCCATGTTTTGGCAGTAAAGGGTCTTTAGGTGTGTCCTCTGTGAGAAGGTCCCAGAGCATACCCTGTGCTGGACAAAGATGATTCCAGGCAGTTGCAGATGGCTCCAACAGACCCAACGCAGGACACAACCGAGCCCCTCAGCCAAGCTCATGGCATCTCTGAGAAAATGTATTTAAGAAAGGGCACAATGCTGTGAAAAGTGAGGAAAAAAATAAAGAGAAAATAAATGCAAGAAATGATCCTGCAGACTGCAAGGTCAGAAAAAGAGGCATAGTGGGATCTGATGGCACTGGAGCAGAGATTCCCCTGCAGCCCATGAAGAAGACCATGCTGGAACAGATACACACACTGCAGACCATGGAGACACACTTAGAAAAACCTCTTTCTCCACAAAGTATATAGAGAGAATAAACCAGACTGCAGCTACATGGAAATACTGCAGTTACAGGACACAACAGATTACCTGTGGCCTTTTAATAGGAACTCTGTCTTGTGGAATAATTTTGCCTTACAGGCAAGACATGATGGACCCAGCTATGGCACTTCTCTTTCTGTCTTCCCAGAGCTTGACTTCTGTCTCCTTCAGAGACTCAGGGCCAATCAAACCAACAGAACAGAAGCTTGAAGGATGAGAAGGTGTATCATTTTTCAGGATCCATAAAAATTCAGTATTTGTTTCTTTCTCTTTCTCAAGTTCGTTATTATTAGGGAGAGATTCTGTAGCTGCAGTTGATTTAAATGGAAGCCTAGAGCTTCAGGGAGAAAGCATAGTGAGGAGGGAGGAGATGATACCTTAGCCACTCTGAAGAAGTGTAAAATCATGGATTTCTTCTTCATTGATTTACTGACAAAATTCTTTTTAAACATTTTTTCCTACTCACCAAAAAGACTGTATCAAATCCTGCTGTTAAAAAAGCATGGAAATCACTAGCAGTGGTATGCCTGCATGAAAGTGGACAAGAATTAAGGAATACAATGCCAATGTTAAATACACCAATCACTAGGGTAGGAAGGTGATTCTTACACAGCAGGTATACCTGTGAGCCTACATTGCTCTTAAGCACTCCACTGTCACTTAAGATTAATTCAACTTTGTTCTGTCAGCAAGCAGATGAAGTGAGTTGAGGAATGTTTCTACCATCATTTTGATGAATGCATTCCATTGTAGCCTTCTCAGTTGCAACAGAGAACTAAAGCAGATATTTCAATCTAGCCCAAGAATCCTGTCTAATTATCAATGCATTGAAGAGCTTTGGGAAATGAATACTGCAAAGGGATTTTTTGAAGCATAGGTTTGTGGTCACCTGAGATACAGCTGAGACAGCACCATGGAGCTCATGTTCCACCCATCCAGTTCTGCAGCTGTATTTCAGGTGAACTTGAACTTGTGATTTATGAATCTGCCCCAGGCTGAAGATTAAGGATTTCACATAGAAATTATTTTGCGGTAATTATTTCCTAAAACCTCTTCAGTGTTTTATTTCCTACTGTAGGGCTCCTTGCTGAAAATAAATGGCAGGTAAAGCATTGAAAGCTAGATTCTAACCCTACATCTCTACCTTGCTCTTTTCAGATAGAGCTTTTTTCTTTTTAGCAGCAGCCCAAAGGCAGTAAGAGGTGGGGGGAAGGTGGGAAACCACTATTTCCTGCTCTTTTTATTGTAGACCATTCCTAAAAATGCCTCCTGGAAATAAAAGATCCCTTCTTGCTTTTACCAACGGCTGTAAACTGGTAGCCTTCTCTTGGCAGTTCCAGACCTCTGAATTGGCTACGTTTCTCAAGGGATGAAATCCAAGAAGCTGATTTCTGGCCAACTCATCCCATCATAGCTCTGTAAAAGCAGAATGACACAGGTATTTCTTGCAGTGACCACTTATTTAGAGGCTTTCAGATGCTAATGCCACTGAATATGCAAAGAGACCTCTGAAACAATTTTCTCACCTGCACAGCATTGAAGTGAAGGTACAAAGAATTATGTGGAAGAAGCCAGAGCATTCTTTCAGAAGAAAGGATTCTTCTTTCAGAAGAATGCTCTGCTGACATTAGTGCAGGAGGGAAAAATTATGCATTAGATGAAGATTATAAACAATTTTTTCCTTCAAGGAAGAATAAAGGGGATACAAAATTTACGAGTAGCATTACTTATGCAAATCACAACACATACAGATTACAATATGTGGGAGCTTGCACTTCATCTTCTTAGAAATAACCATCAAAGAAAACAATGGCAAATTACTCCATAGAAAAAAAAATAATACCTGGTGCAGAGAACATCTGTTCATTCCTTTGTATGATGATTAACAGATGATATTTCTTCTTCCTGAATCTGCAGAGATCCCAACAGCTTTGCTTTGTTTCTTTCAGCAGGGAAGGCTGAGACTGTTTGTTCATTAATGTTTAATAGTGATTGCCTTGCAGCAGCAAGCAGGAGAGAGGACGAGCAGAGTGAATGAGTTGGAGTTGTCCTGTCCTGCCACTGGACCCCAGACATCCTTGTGCAATACATGTCAGACAAGATAAAAGAACAGGGTAACAATAAGAGATACAGAGGTAAATCTATGCAGTCAGTTTTAGCAGCCTGATAGTAAGGCACACATGTGCAAGGTGAACCTTGTTCTATAGACAGTAGTGAGAGCCCATCACATCTCAGGCAAGATTTGTTCACACAAGGAAGAACTCCTTCTTAATTTCTTATGTCAGTCCCCCTCTCTGTATTTCCTTAAAGCCACTCCCCCTTGTCTTGTCCCTACAGATGCTTGTCAAAACCCCTTCTCCAGGTTTCATGTTGGCCCCCTTCAGTTATTAGAAGACTCTTATAAAGTCTCTTCAGGCCTCCAGCACCATCAGTTCTGACCATTCCTCATGACCTGACCATTTTTCTGTCCAGAAAAGTTCCCTTTTTGATAGTCTCAGCAATTCATAGCTAAGCCTGACTGGAGATCCCCAAGCCAAGTCTTTCTGCTGCGTCTCTTGGGAAGATTTATAAGGAAGGAGACTGGAGTCTCCAGGTGGCCAGCACAGGCCTCTGTAATGAGCTCCACATGAAAATGAAGGAAGACTCAGTCAAAGCACTAGGTTCTAGGGATCTATTTTTTATTACAAACTCTACTTTGGTCTTCTGAGTAAGCACTGACCATGTACATTTCAATATACCATGTGCCTAGAAAACTGCAGTTGCAGCATTTTAGCAGTGTGACATGGAGTGCCAGAGACAGCTACACCATTGCAGTGGCCTGTCTCTACCTGGTTCATCTTTCAGTCAGCATCTTAAACCATCTCAGTTTGGCCAACAAACACCATCTCAGTGGCAAGAAATATGAGGAAAGCTCAGTGTCACTTCGGGAGGTAAAGGTTCTCAGCCCATTCTGTCACATGGGCTGGTTGAAGCAACAGGCAACCAGGAGCTAGTTTTAAGAGGTCTGACCTGCACTTGCTACATAATCACTGCTGGGGACTCAGTGATACGGAACTGCATAGAAGCAGAGGCTGAGCAGCATGGATTTCTTCTGAGGATCACTTATCCAAGGGAGGACTAAGGAAGAGGGAAGGGAAGGGGAGGGAAGGGGAGGGAAGG
>JANRGW010049692.1:0-19873 GCA_024733675.1 Psilopsiagon aymara | reverse complement strand
CCCCCCCCCCTTTTTTTCTTTGAAAATTTGGAGTTTTTTAAGATGTGCTTGGAGCGAGCCTTGATCTTCTGGTTTTGTCAAGTGTTTGTGGATAGTTTTGTCATTAGCCAGGAAATCTCTGGCAAATACTCTCTTTGCTGTGATGATGTAAGCTGCATCTAGGAATGAATTAGCACCTCCCATGACTTTTTTTTATCCACATGACTATAACAACTGCTTTGATTTCCGGTTCACTTTTCATTTTCTCTTTAGAGGTGTAGAGGTACAGGGAGGGTGATCTTTCTTGCTTGTGTTTCCACCAGTTGTGTGTCAAATGGTTAGTTTCTATTGTCTTGAAGTTACAATAAGACTCCTAATTGATAAGGTGAGGATTATATCCACTGTCATCTTCTGAAGTCTTTGATGCAGAAAACTGGTGAATTTCCCAAAGCTGTTGTAAATGTTGGTGCAGACATTCAATAGGTCTGCAGATTTTTGTTTCAGAAATTTGTAACAAATTGGCGACTTGACATTCATACCCTCAGTCTTTCCCTGCCTGACAATTAATATAGAGTAGTAAAATTCCCAAGATTAATTTGCTGTAAAAATGAATTGGGAGGGGACACAACCCACCCCCCCAACTCAAAAGCCAACAAAATCAACCCCATTGACTTTGCTTTCATGCTTTTTTGTGAAACTAGACATTTATTCTCTGCAATAATTCTTCCTGTGTGGGACATTATACTTCACTTGAAATAATTTGTGAGAGAATGTTACTGATGAGCTCATTAGTGCTGTGATATGACTCCTTTATTTTGATAGTTTACCTCATGGTCTCTGTGCAGAGGTATTCCTTTAGTAAAGCTGCTTCCCCATTAAAAAAATCTGTCAGGCCTCCTTCTTTTCCAAATGTCATCATCTGCACAAAGAATCCGTAATGACCTAAGATTATTCACAGTTTCTTTGTAGCCATGGGAACAGAACTTCCATCCTGTGACAAAAAAAAAAAAAAAAAAAAGAAAAAAAATGAAAAAAGAAAAAAATTATGAGCCTGCACTACTTGTGGTGGTGGAGACCTTGCAGAGAGTATAGATACGCAACAGTTATTGTACACCGCTGCACTCTTCGCCTTTTATTTCACCTATTTCAGCTGGGTTCCTGATGTTTGAGCTTTTGTGGAATTCTCTGAGTTTCAAGCTTTTTTTATTTCTTGCTATTATGGTATAAATGTCAACACTGTTCAGTGGTGTCACTAACACCATTACTGCTGCATTTCTTAAAAGAACTTTCAGGTTTGCCTATTTGTGCATGACTTAAGATAAATAATTTTTCAATGGCTTGCCAAATTTGGCAGAAGTTCCAGCAGTGCAGTGTTGAATTGAGTGTTTTCAGAATGTGTGACAAAGCTGGTGTGTGATCAACCTGTCCTCTGAAATTTCTCTAAGAAGATAAAGTAATGCGGCTTGTAGTTCAGAACACATTTTCTTTCTGATGATATGGTTTCTGTGACACACGGTATTTTGAAATAAACCTTTAATTGGTTGAGCATTTAGAAGTTAAATTGTTTGGGGTTTTTTTGTTGTTGTTGGTTTTTTGTTTGTTTGTTTTGTGTGGTTTTTGTTTGTTTTTTTTTTTTTTTTTTATTTCGGTTGGGGTTTTTCTAGCTGTGTTTATGAATAAAATATAAGGATACTTCAGCAGGTAGTTCCTGAGAAGCTGGTTCAACATAGGGAAAAGAGTCCCTTCCATTAGCTTAGATTAAATGATTTGGACAACAGAAGGGGATGCTGACAGACAGACTCTGCAGTGGCAGCATCTTTTGTACATTGCATATCAGAATATGTCAAGTATGAATTGCTATGTTGGGAATATTACAATGTGTATCAGGTTTTAGGTATATGCTAGTGAGATTGTGAAGATGCCAGGATAACCTGTAGTATATTTTTTGACACACCAGAGAGGACATAACTCCTAATCTCTCGCAGTATTTCATTTGGAGTTAAAAACATGTGACTTGTGGATTTGGTTTATATTATAGCTTAGTTAATGAAGTAGAACAAGTAATTTCTTCAATTCTGTTGTTTTAATGAATGCTAACAACTGGTTTTGCACCTGCTAATAGTTAACACAGAAAAGACTGGCTGGTGCAATATTGGAAGTTGTTCTAGTGCTCTGCTAATTTTGCATAATCTGAGCTACACTAGTCAGAAAATCAACTATATTGTATTATGGTTTATAAAACTCAAACCAAATCAGTCCAGGGTAATATACAATCTTTCATTGCATAGTGTTTCTCATCTTGGTGCTTCTTTTGAAAAAAATCTGCTAAAGAGAGGATTGGATTCTTCCTCTCAGATGAGCTAATCCACTACACCTTCCAAAGAAACACTCAGTAAGGGGTGCTGGAGGAAGGAATTTTCCTCTACAGTCATTGAGGTCTGCAAGACCTAGAGCAGTGACAGCTTCAGTGTTTTACATCCAGTGATTTCTTTTTACTTAGTTAACAGATGCAGGAATTATGTTTTTATTTCATCTGGGAAATAAGGAAAAATCCTGACAACTTCTAAGGAAATCAGAATTTGGTCCACTAGAGAAAAAATAAGCTTCTTTTTTGAAAGCACAAACTTAAGGTTTTCTAAGTGACTACCAGAAGGTCACAAGTATGAATCACTATTGTTTCTGAATCAAATTAAGTTCTTGCACTAGTGCAAACTAGATATCAATTGCTATAAAGTTAGAAAGCATTTTGCGTTGTTAAGACTGATTAGAAAAGGCACTTGAAGAAGTAAGACAAATTGAAGTCTCTAGGCACTAGTGAATTCTATAAAAAGAGTAAAATGGAAAGGCCTGAAATGATCACTAAGCACATTTTGGGGATAGGTGACATTTGATCTAAAAATGTCACATTTCACTGTGAACACAAGGCTTTCTCAATAGTTTTACTGGTCCTCATAATGCTTTTCTGTCTAGGCTGGATTAGGTTGACTTTCAATAAGCATAAGTAAAAACTTGGCAGATATTCCATCTGCTTTCAGGAGGCTTTGTATGCTTAATACTTAATTGTCGTAGTTTAAGCCCAGCTGTACCTCAGAACCATGCAGCCGCTATCTCACTCCCCCCCTTCTTTTCCCCCAGCTCCCAGGGTGATGGGGAGGAGAACCGAAAGAATATAACTCCCATGGTTTGAGATAAAAACAGTCCAGTAACTAATGTATAACACAAACCACTGCTGCTACCAATAATAATAATGATAAGGGAAATAACAAGGGAAGAGAATACAATTGCCCACCACCCGCTGACTGATAGCCAGCCTGACCAAGCAGTGATCAAACCCTTCCAGGTAACTGCCCCCAATTTATATTCTGGGCATGATGTGCTGTGATATGGAATACCTCTTTGGTTAGTTTGAGTCAGGTGCCCTGTCTCTGCTTCCTTGTGGCTTCCCCTCCTCCTTGGCAGAGCATGAGACTCAGAAAGTCCTTGGTCAGACTAAACATTACTGAGCAGCAACTAAAAACATTGGTGTTATCAGTGCTGTTCCCAGGCTGAAAGTCAAAAAACACAGCACTGCACCAGCTACCAAGAAGGAGAAAACGTATTGCTACCTCTGAACCCTGGGCATTAATCTATTGGATACTGTGTTCTCAGTTTGCACTTCTCTCTCTGGTTTAGAAAGAAATAGTCTTACCAGTTTATGAGACTTACTTTCTCAGAAGTCTATAACAGTAATAATTTCACCTGCAGAATAGTCTTTGAGTTTTGAGAGCTACACTAATGTGGCTTATAATATTGCATGTATTCTGATGAGTACGTGCTAAATATTTTTCTCAGTCATTGCTCATTTCATATTTTTCTGTGTGCATGTTCCTCTAAATCTGTAAGCTGGGTTTATTCCTTCCCTCTGTGGCAGTCTTACAGACAGGGTCAGTTCTAAGAATCTGTGCTTAGCTTTCCTTGTCAGTCAAGGCCTATGAAGGAACATGATGTATCTCAAAAAGTAGACCTCAGTGAGCTAGAGATCAAATAGATGGAAATCCGGAAATCCAATGGAGTGGCCTTCTCTTTCTCTTTTTTTTTTTTTTTTTTTTTTTTTTTGCAGTAAGATCATATTTTGCCAAGCATGGTTGCGGTTTGGTCATTTGTTTGTGGTTGAGATTTTTGCTTTGTTCTTGTGTTGGGTTTTTTTTTTTTTCTCCTTCTGTTTGTTTTTTTCTTTTAATCTATAAACCCTAGTTCAATCCTTTTCTAATTTTAGGTAAAAAGCATCATCCACTTCTCATCACGACAGCATAAAGCACTTAAAATGCTGTCAGAAAGGGTATGTATCACAGTACTTCTAGCCAACTAGAAATTCTGTAGGAATTGAGAATTGCTGACTAGAAATGTCAAATTTTGATGTTTATCTGAACAGAGCTGTAGCTGCACGTCTTTTGTGGTTCACTCCTCATTGCTATTAAAGGTACCGTAATTACTAAGGTTCAAGAAGGCCGTGTGCAGAGAAACTGAACTTGATTTTAAAGCATTGTTTTAAATGCAGAAAAAGGAGATCAAAATTTTGCCCAGTTCATTCTTGATCTGTTTAACATATCATTCATATTTTACCAACCAGTGACATGTCTTTTTTGGCACAGGGACTTTTTCTTTTGTCAAAAGAATATGATTGTAGAAATAATGATGTCTTAATTGTATGTGCTTCATACAGCCTTACAAAGGAAGGCAGAAGGGAAGGTGCTCAGCAGATCTTAAAATAGTTCTGTATCAAAAAAAAATCAATTATATGAATTTGTACCCTTCATTGTTCTTCAGATGAGTGATTATGGGCTCTATTCTCCTTCTGTGAACAAAACACACAGGACTCCTAAGTTGTGTGTCTTGTAGTATTAGTGCATCTATATGGTATTTTTGACAATAGATTCTTATTTTGTTTTATTGCTGGAAAAATGATGAGTTAAGAGGCTTTGTTCCCATATTGTGTGGTTTCCAAAGTTACAATACTTTTTAATGAAGGGTAATGAATATTTGAAAAGTTGTCTTTATGATAGCATTTTTCAAGATCATGTCTTACAAATAAGTTTGTGCAATACTGCTTTGGGATTTTTTAATTTTTTTTTTTTTTCTCAGTGATGGCAGTTTTTTCTTGGTGGCCTTTAACATTGACTGAAATAGAATGCTTGAATATTCAGTATTTTCGGGGAGTTCTTAATAGACAGGATAATGAGAGTGGATACACACATTAGTAAGCCTTGGAAGATGTATTTTAACTTGGAGTATTTAAAAAACACAGGGAAGTTCAGTTCAGCAGCTCTTGGGGTTTATACTTATTTGTGCAGTCCTTGTAACATTCATCATGTTAGCTTATCAGATAGTGGGTTTTCTTTCAGCTGAAATAGAAAAGTCTGGATGATATGGCCTTTGCACAGTACTATAGCTTACACAATATCTGTTGCAAATGTGAAATGTGCTGTTGTGGTTTTATGAAGTCAGTTTTGACTTGATGCTTCTGAAGTTCCTATTGGCTAGAGTGCAATAGGTATCCTGGAAATTTCTGTATCCATTTAGGTAAGTGCCGTGCCATGTCAATCTCTTTCAGTCTGTATTAATTGCTCTGCATTACATATATGTCTGGAATAATTGTCTTAGGGTAAAGAAGGTTGAAAGAGAGAAAGAAAAATTGCAATGCAACTTCAACTGCTCATGTATTCTTCCCTGATTCTTTTTAACACTTTGGGCTGCATGTTGATCTCTTCTATGAAGACATGCACAGCATGAAAAATGCTTATGCTTCTTGGGTTCACTGGTAAAGACAATTTCCCAAGAGCTGCAGTGATGTCTGGGCAGATCTTGTGCTGGTTCTAGGAGGACTGTATGAATATCATGGGGAATCAAATTCCAGTGGCAGAACTGAGGTCCAGACTGTGGTTATTAAAAAGTAAGTTAAGAATTGTGGTATAAATAGCTGTAACATCTGAACTAAATAGAACTATGGTCCTTTGCATTTCGATCTCCATCTCACTCAGTAGAATAAGACTGTAATCGTTTTCTCCAGTGAACTTTTGCTGAAGAGCTTTACTTCTTCTAGGAAAAAAAAAACAAAACTAGCTGAAGCCAAAACAACAATTAGGTGACAGTAGTTGAGCAAACACTGGTACTAAGTGAATTTAGTGGGGCTACCCTTGCTTTGTCCCAACATAAGTGAGTAGAAAATGAGCCTGATGGATTCTTTAGTGGTGACACCATTATCCTTAAAAGCTACGAGATACCTATGCTTTCCTTCGAACCTTCACGCTCTAGTGTCCTTAACCCACCACATGCAGAATTCAGGGGAAGAATTGCAGAAATCCCCCAGAAAGGACTGCAAAAAGTGAAAATGACTTATATAGTTTGGCATAGTGATTTTTATTTTTTTTTTAAACTAAAATATTTGGAACTGATTATGGGAAAAGAGCTAGATCAGCCAAATAGGAAGGCATTTTTTCAATCTTAGGTGTATAATGCTCCAGGTGGAAAATCGCTTGGGATCTCTGAAGAAGTGTGTGCTCTTCTCTCGAGTGTGCCCAGACCCTGTTTATATGGCAGTCTTCAACTGCACAGCACATAGTGTCTCAGCAAATCAAGAAAAAACAACTGACTATAAAATCCTCTCAAAAAGACAGGCTTTATAAGTATCTGAAGCAGGAGCAGCTACAGATCAAGATAATTAAAAGCGTAAAACAATCAGATCCAGACAGGACATTGAGAGGTGTGGTGCTTTCTGGTTGACATCCAACCACTTCAGACTATGCAGTTCTCAGTTTTCACCTTTATCTCTATATAATTTTTTTTCCTGTGGTCCAAGTGCAGCTCTTGCATGTGGAGCTATGGCTAGTTTTAGAATTTAGTACTGGTATTTCTTTATTAGGAGGCAAATGTAGTTGTCATTGTGAGGTCCTTGAAGTGTAAAGGGGTATATGGGTGTGCGAACCAGTCCTTGCTTTGAATTCCTTTAATCTTCATTCCTACAAGTCTAATAGTTCATCCTACTGGTTGAAAGTTATAAAGGTAGAGTAAAAAATAACTTGCACTAAAGATGACTGAAACAATTTTTCCAAAGGATATAAACAAGAGTCCTGCAGAAATGACAAACTAGATTTGTCTGCTGACCCATGTTGGTCTAGTGAGTAAGGAAAATGCCTTGTGGAATTATTTTAAGAAACCTTAATGTGCCCTGAAAGGGGGTGTGGAAATGGAAGAGGATTTCATCAGTGTCTTTATCCTGGCATCCTGTATATTCTACATCATCCTAAGAACTATGTTTCTCCTTGCACTTAGGAGATACAGCAGTATCTGCTTGATGAATATTTTTGTCCATCTTTTTCAGTAAGAGGAGCACTTCATGGGAATAATAGAATGTTATAACACTATAATATCTACCATTCACAGATCTCGGAGTCTTTAATGAATATCAAACAAGCCACCCCTGTTACACAGCTAAATGTCACTGGCCCCATTTCATGAATGGGTACATTGAGACTGAGAAAGGTTAAGGGACTTGTCAGATTTTGTTCAGAAAGTCTGCATCAAAGCCATTTAATTCTGACTTTGCTTTCTAGCTAGCAGCTTAATTTCTCTGACATTTAATTAAAAACCATAATGAAAATATATGCTTAGTGCATAACTAAGATCCCCTACTGTTATCTGTTTATTTCTCTATATGTGTTTTTATAATGCTTCCAGATAACAAGTTTTCAAGTATTTTGAGTTATCTAAAGATTAAAACGTCCTCTGCTTAACCTGAGCCAATCTGCCTTTTTTTGTGATGCCAGGGAGAGGTAAATGGGAAGGTTGGACTCTGTTTCTGAGTCATCGTGGCTTATTCTGAGTGTATTGCTGCTTCTCTCAGCCCATCACCACCACCACCCCTACCCTCCCTCCCTCCCCCAGTTCCTACAGTTTTATGTTTCTCTGTGCTTTTTTTTAACAGCTGAAGTGGAGATATAAAATGACCCAATCTATAATGACTTATTTAGATTTCAGATCTTATACTGGCCAATATGCTCATAGTTAGGGTGTCGTTGTAAAGTGTACATTTTTGTTACAGGTGAAAGTGGTTTCAGGCTTGCTATGAGGAGCTGAGTAAAATCCAGTTAGATTTATCATAGCTGTATTCCCTGTAGACAACTAAAAAGATACAATATCCCAGAAGGTATTTTATGTTTTGAAATGATACTTAGTATTTGTTGTAGGGCACGCTGAATGAAAATATCACAGTTTAACCTATCACATCTGTAACTTCACATCCCTGTAATTTTTTTGCAGGGAACTGCGATAAGCTGACTTTTCAGAATAATGGTCTAAATGATTTCTACTTTAAACAGGCCACATTATATCAGAATGCTGTTTTCTGCTGACATTAGGTATATCTGTCACTATCAGGCTCTGGTGATCCTCTATTACAATGAAATATGAAATTATTAAATATCAATAACATGAATGATCAATAAAAATAACTGTATATTTTTCCTAAGGGTATTTTTGTGCGCAGAATTTGCAGAGAGGTGCATAGTGATGAAAGTAACTGAGCTCGGAGCATGTGTTTTAAGGTCTCAAGGTTCAGAATTTATGAAGAGGGCTGTCCCCCAAAAATCTGTCTTAGCTTCCCATTTGTGAACTGTAAGAAACTAAGCTTTTGTTTTATAGCCTTTTTACTATGAACTCTTTTGGTTTGCTGATTCCTTCATTCTACTGTGTATAACCCAGTAGATCTTTGGTCTTATTTGTGGTGTTGCTTTTGACCAAAGTACCAATATATTTATTTGGGTATTACATGATTCTGTCAGTTGAGAGACATCACTCTGGAGAAACCAGAAGAGGATGGCTTAATCCAGAGCTCACTCAAACTGGGGAATTGCCTCTAACCTGTATCAGCTGACATCAGGTCTCCTTTTCTCAAAAGCCAAATCTGTATCTGACCTGAAAACCTGAAGTCTTCTGAATAGCATGCTTATTCCTAAAATATGCTTCTCTATTAAAGAAAAAGTATTTGTGTAATCTAGTGTGATAAATGTGTTCTGAACTTCCGTGAAAATGCTATTTAGGCTGAGGCTATGAGTCAGAAGTTAAGGAAGCCAAACAGCATGTAGTTTTATTTTGTGGAAAATGCCATTAACACTTTTAACATATTTGACTGTTTCACTTATATTTGCCTACTATTTTGTGTTTGGTATCTAATTGCTGTAGTAACAATCCATTAAATCATAAAAGCATGAAGAGGAGTTCATTCAGGTTTTTGGTGGAGAGAGAGAGAAAAAAAAACCAAGGATTAGTAAACAGTATGTTAATCTGAACAAATGGATCTTTCCCTGGAGATCTTCAGTTGTAGTATTTTGCTGTGATGCTGAACAGAGAGCACTGCTTTGACAGAAATGACTGCCAGATGCAGCTTTGCACCGTAAATAGGACAGTGCCTGTACTTCTAGAGCAGCAGCAAGCAGATGTTTCAGTATGGATCTCAGCTTGTTACAAAGACTTAGATCTCTCAGATACCTGGTTCCTGGGTTGCTAGGATGCATGGGAAATGTTTTCATTCATCTGTGGAAAAAAAAAAAAAAAAAAAGTCTGGAAAAGAGTAGATGCTTTAGAAGGCAGGTTAGTACTGCCTTGATCCACTCCCAACCTGTATACATGTGCCCTGGGGCTAGCTCCAGGTTGCAGGCCTATGGAGAAAGTCTCCAGGTGACATATGGGTTGATTTTGTTTTAAATAAAAAAGGAAAAAAAAGTCATCATGGGGTTTATCTGTTAAGGAAACCAGGCTGCAGTCTCTGATCCAGGTAAAACCAGAAAGGACTATCACAGTGTCCTGTAGGATCTGCAGTGGGTTGAAGAAGACCTTGTTAAGAGACAGTGAAAGGGCTGTTGTTGCCTTTACATACTTTATGTGCTTTATCTGGCAAACAGCTACTATCTTATCCTGAATAAGTAAGCAAGAGCTAATAATCATTTGTGTTTATCTATCGGGCAACATGAAAGCAATCAGATGGTAGAAACCAGGCTTAGTATAGGGAAGATGGTGTATCATCAGCAAAACATTTTCCAGTCTCCTCTCCTGGCTTAAAGATGCTGAAAGGCAGTGGATAGACATACCTATGTAGTTATCAAGGTGGAGGTGTCTTTAGGCAGGAAAATCAAACCCAGTGTTACCTTTTGGGGTAATGCTGAGGGCAGGAGAAAGTTGGCACTTCTGTTTTTTCCTGTCAGATGTCAGAGCAGTGAATTTAGCACCATTAGAAGTGTAAAAGTCTGCTGAAAGGTGAATCATTTTAGTAACAGTAGCAGCTGACTGAAGGTTTAAGCTTTCCTCTTTCTCCACACCCCTGCCACCCCCACTCCCACCCTGAATTGGCTAAAACCTAATTAAATCAGAGTGGATATTTTTTCACCTCATCTTCATATTTTCTTCTATATCAGTGTACACTCAGTTTGGTATTGGATTCCAGGGAGATAGAAGAAATCTGTGAAACCAAGTGGGTTTACAGTTTGGTATTGGTATTTTTCCATTAAGGAAGAAATGGGAGGATTTAAAAAGAAAAACATGCTTCTTGGAAAACAAGTCTTCAGAAATGCAGGTAGAATTCCTTAATTTTGCCAAGAGCTGCTTCTGCCCTTGTAAAAGTTGATCGGTCTCTGTGCCTCAGTTATCCTTCAGTAAGTGGGAATCCCTATTATCTGACTGTGGTAGAACTTATCTACCAAAGAGTTTGAGAAAATGGAAACTCTGCTGGAATCCTTTTGGTGTGGTGACAATTACTGCATGCATCTCAAGAAATGGCTAACAAATATTTATTTAGGTGGGGCTGACAGGTTACTGCTGGAATGTGCCTTCCATAGCTTTAGCAAATTTGTCCTAGGCTTCACACATTGTGTTGTTTGTTACTGTCTGGGGCCACTTCTGTTTCTAATTTTATTTTTATTTATTAAAACCCCCACAAAACTACTACTTCCAAAGAACAACTTCACATGGTGACAACTGACTTGCAACCTGGGTACACAAAAGTTTCAGGGCTTTTTGCTTTCCAACCAGCAGAGAAGACATAAGTAGGAGATCTTGGCCAAGGCTGTAAGGAGTGTAACCTGGAAGATTATGAACTATTTTCTTTGAATTTCAAAGTGCACCCCTGTGGCTTCAGCTGAGGAAGGTTCCCCAACAGTCACTGGCTTCTGTGGACAACACAAAAAACAACAGACAAAGCCAAGCCTTGTTCTTACATTTGCCAGGCTAAACAATGAAATTTATCTGAACTGCAGTGTTTGCTACATTTTGTGCTAAATTAGACCCGTGACTACAATTACCTCCAAGGAGAATAACTGTTCACTTGGACTAAAGAATTTGTAAGCCTTTTTTGTGTAGTTTTACTTTTTTTTCTGCCAAAAGAAATTCCTGATTTTAAAAAACTTGCATCTTCCTCTTCTAATCAGGACAGGGAAGGAAAGCATCCTACTGATTTGCCTTCCCTTCATTCTGTGACTAATACATTTCTTGTATAAAAGGATGAGAGTTCTCTTGTCCTGTGCAGTGTCACTTCAATCTGTTCCCTAAGTGAAATGCTTATAAGAAAAAAGAACTGGCCAATGTAGTTGAGAGGTCTAAAACATTCAGCCCCTTCCTGTCTTGCAGGACTGCTTCTGTAAAGTAATATTGCGTTCCTAATTTAGGGATACTTGACTTCCTGCAAGAAGTATAAAACCCAATGATTTAAGGCTTATAGCTATCATGACAAGTTCAGGACACCTGTCTGGTCTCAGGTTTGTGATGTGACAAATATTTTACTAACAGCCAGGCTTCTTGCTAGTGATCCTTAGACAAAGAAAGTGCTGTATTTCTGGGGGTGTAGTATTAGAAATATGGTATGATTTGGGGGAGTATTCTTGCAAGATCTGATAAAAACTATGTTGCATACTTTCCACTGGGATAGGGGTTTTAAAATGAGTTAATCATCCAGGTGCCAGTATTTCCCTGTTGGACATGAGAGCTCTAGTCATAAGTCTTCTCTGAAAATCCTTGTTTTGTGACTTGTGATTGAAGGGTTCTGCACAGGTTTTTTTTTTTTTGTTTTTGTTTTTGGTTTTTTGTGTGGTTTTTTTTGTTTGTTTGTTTTTGTTTGGGGTTTTTTGTTGGATTTTTTTTTGTTTGTTTGGTTGGTTTTTTTGGGGGGGTGTTTTGGGTTTGTTTGTTTGTTTGTTTTTGTTTTCTCAGTAAAGGAAACCTATATATTTAGACATGGGCCAAAGAAAGTGTTGGAGTACTTAATATTTGAACCACAATTCCCTCTTTACCATTTTCTCCTGGCATTGTTTGTTTTGCATTTCCCTTGGGAAGTCCTGTGCATCAATTTTCACTAGTCATCTACCTCATATGGAGTTACAGCATATTGAAGATCTGGTTCTGTGGGGTCTGGAGTGTTTCCATGTGGTTTAAATAAGGAATACATTTGAGAAAATACAATCTGCTTTTGGACATGCTAGAAACAGAAAAAGAGGCTAATTTTGTTCAGTTAATTATTCACTGATAATTATTTACTCAGCTCTGCAAATTGATGGAAACTTGTAATTATGTTGCTATGGCACCTGATGTCATTTATAAATGCTGAGTGAAGCAGCTCTGTTTAATTGTAAAACTGGACACAACTACTGAACAAATGAAATCTGTCAAATTGAATTTTGTGAGGGAAATCTTACAAACAGAGTTCGCAAGTTAAGCACGTAGTTGTAAATAAATTCTTCTCTGTGAACCCGAAAAACACAGTTGCACAGTTGTCTGACTCAAGCCTGCATATTATTATCTTGTTAGAGTAAGCAACATCTGAATAACAAATTCTGTTATCTGAAACTGCTGAAGGCCTTTCTGAACTCTTCCTTCACTGTGAAACTATAGCTATTTTCTGTCATAGTCTTAGCATTGCAAAACAGCCTTCCTGAGAAGAGAAGGCCACTATACAAGGCTTTGATGCAAAGACTTTCTAAATCTAATTTCCCAAGCAGTTTAGAAAACAGTTGATGATCCTCCAAGCATTAAAATGTGAATTTTATCAGGCCTAGGATGTTTAAATACTTAATACACAAGCTGTAAATAAAACTTTAATTTCCTAATTGTAAGTGGACCTTCATTATTAATTCGTCTGCTATATGTTTGAGATAAATGAATATAGCACTAAATTCAGCTATATATTTCCATATGCTTTGTAATGTCACTATGTATAATGCATCATTATTTTAACAGCCCTACCAGCAAATTATTCTGCATGTACTTCGTTTCCAAGTTCTTTAAGCATTTTTCTATATTGTGTGATTTCAATTGTTTCTGCTCCTTTCTTGGTAAATAGTTGAGGAGTAAGCACATTTTCAAGAGCTGTAGGGAGGCTAAGATGCCAGTTGCATTTTAACGATATGGTGCTTTATCATTCTTACTGTAGCCAATTCTCTTTTAAATCATTGCAGTTTCTGCTGTAGCCTCCAGCTATAGAATTCTTTTCAAACCGACAGTGAACTTGGCAGATTGCCAAGTGAAAAATAAAGGTGTTTTGGTCCACCAAAGTATTTTGAGTGGTTCTTAGTGATACAGTTTTCTTCTCTACATCTGCAAAACATTTTTTTCTGAAGTGAATTTTCATGTGAAAAGCCTCCTTAATAATCACCAGTATTGTTTGTTTCAATGCAGTTATTTAACTGCACCCCTGGGTGCTTACAAAATAAACAAGAGAGTCTTATAAAGAGTTTTAAAAGTGGCAGGTGCTTAGTCTGTGCCCTATTCACTTAGTTTGCAATGAAATTTTTGTGCTAATCTATAGACAAACAAGAGACAGGTGACACACAGCATCAAGTACAATGTGCTAAGTCGACAAACTTTGGTCTAGATAAGATGTTTGTGCTGCATATATCCACAGTGGCAACAGGATTTACACTGTTTATATTTAAGTCGTGCTCTTCAGTGTTGGTAATATCACAAACTGAAATGCTTATAAATTGGCAGAGAATGAAGTATTTTGTGGGTTAGAGGTTTCAAAAAATCTCACCAAAAAGAAAAAAATCTGTAAACAAGGCATGCTTTTTATTTTTAGCGTTATTGAAATGTGAATATTAACTGAACCGGATTGTTAAATGTAGCTGTAAACAGAAAAAATATATCTCTGAGACTCTGATTATGAATAAAATTCTTTTGTTATAAAATACCATGTCCTTGGCAATCTTAGGCTAAGAGTATTGTAAACTCTAAAGTGGTATGGATATTATTAATGTTATATTTTATAACATGGTCAGCAGAGTGTAGTACAAACTGAATTTAGCAGCAAATGGAAGCAGGATATTCATCATCCCTCCTCTGTTTTACGGTCTAATCCATCAAGATACCAGATGAGCAACTGTCTCAAAGCTTTCTTGATGTTTGTAAAGAGGAACTCTTGTTGTACGGATGGAAGACTAACCACTTTTTTAATGAAGGCAGTTACTAACCAAGGAGAGATGGTGAGGAAGAGCACTGTATGTAGGGATAGACATTGGTGTGGCTATGTGAACCTACCCTGCCCTTTAAAAATACCATTAGTATTTTTAGTATTAGTATTTTTAGATCTGCTTAATAAGTATACCATTAATTCAGGCAGATACCTTACTTTAAGGACTGTATTCCCTGCAACTGGTTGTTATAGGAGACTTCCATATTCCCATTCCTATATTCACTTCCATTTATATATTACTTGTTCCTGACATCAGAAGAAACAGAGTAACCTATGACATTATCAGTGTCACTGCTTTTGCGTGTGAGGCCATGTATCGAATTGCTTTCCCTTACAAAGTAAGAGGGGAGTTGCAGTGTGCACACACAGCTGTGCAGCTTTTGTAGTGCCTCACATTCCTCCTTATCATTCTCAGTGGGAGGTGTAGTTGATGATAGAAAGGAATGGGCAGGGGGCTTGTTGCTGCAATAGAAAAGAATGACAGAGCATTTTCCTACTAATTCATTCAAGCCTGACAAATGGGGCCAGTTTTGGGAACCAGAAGCTGGTTCTGTGTAGATAGTTTGTGCAACTTGGTGTACACCATGAGTGAAAAATATCATCAGTTCAAATCAGAATATTGTCCTTGGGTCAAGGCCAGTTGTCCTATGGAGTTTTGCATGTGCTCTCAACTATCCTTCCCATGTTTTATATTAAAAATTCTTCCATTTCCAAGTGAAGTTTGGAGAAAAAGGAAAGTTAATAAAAAATGAGATTTGAAAAGGATCAATTTTATTAATAATTGAATCTGTTACTGTGGCATATGTAGCTTTTCTTGTGGTTTGTTTTTTGGTTTTTGTTGTTGTTGTTGTTTTGTTTTTTGTTTATTTGTTTGTTTTTATTGTTGTTGTTGTTGTTTTGGTGTTTGTTTTTTTTTTTTTTTTTTAATTTCCCCAGCCTGAAATTTGGCCTGGACTTCAGGAAATGAAGGGTAAAATTTTATCTAACCAAAACCCAGCCTAGACTGTGGTGTGGCTACTGATTCAATTCTTGATCAGTAATTATAACCAATTCTTCTTGAAGTATGTTGTTTTTCATTAAGCAAGGGGATAACATGGATATAAAGCCCTGCTTTCCATATGAACACTGATAAAATCAGATTTCCTGAGTGGAATGAGAGAGCGGCTGCTCTTGTAGATAAATTATAATCTAGACAATAGAGAGGCTATCAATCTAATTTTCTGGACTTCAGTAAAGCATTTGATAGACTACCACTTGGGAAATGGTCAGTTAACCTGTGGAAGGTTGGGATTAGTAGAAGAAATGGAAAGTGAGTAAGAAAGGGATAACAACATGTAATTTTTGTGTAAGGGAGTCTCTAGTGGAGTATGCCAAGGTGTTTGATGTTAAAAACTAATCTAGGTCTTTTTGTTAGTGATTTTTTTGATGGGGTTAAAAAATGAGGTCTTGATAATGAGGTTTGTAGATGAGGCTAAGAAAGTGTCATTAGCACTAAAAGGGATCATAATTTTAAACAGGTAAAGTAAGATGACTGTAACTGGAGTAGGAAGACTGAGAACCAAATAGCACAAGTGCCTTCCAAGCTGTTATATATAAGGAGCTTGGGTTCCACAGATGACAGCAGTGGGGAAAACTCTTTGTATTAGCTGACCAGAAGGTGATTCCAGAATACTGAAGCAATGAAATATTAGGCTAGACTGAGCAGAATGTTACTATTGTACAAGGTATTATGTTGGTTACTGAATCTACATATGGGTCAGCCATTTGAGCAGTAGGGTAGCTGTAGCAGTGAATTTCTGTTCTTTAAAGAAAGGCTTAAAGTATACCTACGTAGTACAGCAGCAGTGCATGTTAGAAGTACCCTCACTGGCTCTGAACCCAACCACAGCAACAGGGCAATTGGCTTTCCTTGGCCTAGTGTATGTGTGGAGGCAAGAATGTTATTAAATTCTTCACTAAGAACCAAGTAGAAGCAAAGTAGATAATGACAGAACCTGGGAGCTAAAATATAAATTGCTTGCAAATCAAAGTCAGCTGTTTTAGTTCTATTTTTTTTTCCAAGTGGTGTGTTGTCTTATGTTTATGACAGCCAGGTTATTGCTGTCACTTATGTGAAAAGGCAATTAAAGTAATTTCAGCTGTTCTGACAATTGATGTTAGCTCCTGTTTGTTTTGTTTTACAAATGAGCTGCATTATTATCTATAGCACTGACCATCCTTCCAAGTATCTTATCATGTAAGTACTTCATACAAATAATTAAAAGCTGGGGTTCACAGTGGTGTCTGCAACAATGGGCTTGTTTTCTGCAACTTGATAGGAAAGATTCGATTTACATCTGCTCTGGGTATTTTATTCCCTATCTTATTAAAGCTTACAACTTAGATATACCATAGTTTTTTTATGGAAAACCTTGCCAAACATTTTCAGATGAAGAGAAATTTTCTCCAATTAAGAGATAGTATCAGTGGAATAGAGCGTTGTCACAGGATGATGGTCTCCTGCTGCTTTGTTAAATGCCAAGGTAAACCTGAGACATTTATCAGAAATTAATGTCAAAGCAAAGTCAAGAGGTTTATCTTGGAAGCTGGAAACTCTCAGTCTGTGAGAATGTTCTGTTAGAAAATAGTCCATGTTTCCTTCTGCATCCTTTTTCTCCCAGTTACACTTGGAAGGAAACAAGTTTTCTTTCTGGCATCAAATATTGCTCCCCAGAGACAGGTACCAAGTTTCGCTTTGATACACAAACAGGCTGTTGAATCTCTATGCTGAAGATGATTAGTTCTGTTGATTGTTTTGCAGATATGTGTAAGCTTTACCATTGCATCCCATTATTGAGCAGATCATAGGCTATAATTTCGTGAGCCTTCACACAGCCCTGATCCAAAGTACATTGACTTCAGCTGAAGGGAAAGGGAAGTTTGGACCTGAATAATGTAAACATAGCTCAAAGCAAGTACAATAATCTGCTGAGCTTGCTTTGTTATCAGGATAGGCACTGAAGGAAGGGACAGGGTTGGGGAAAAGAAGGTATAGAAGATAAAAATATAGCTCAGTCACTTGGAAAGATGCATCAAAATGTCTTAAGGCACAGAAATAGGTTTAGTATGATGTTCCCAGTTGTTTCTCACAGACACTGAGTAAAGTCTGGTAACTTGCAAGCAGAAGAACCTGTTTGTCTGTTAGTTCTGAGGCAAATCTTGTTAGAGGAGTAAATCCCTTTACGTATTCTTGTTCTTCGGCTGTGATGGATCACTTTTGCCAGTGTCACAAGGTGTCCACTGCCTTTTAAACCCTAAATTGACCATGTCAAATCAAGCCTAATAGCTACTTAGTCATGTATTTAATTAGTCCAGGAATATGCATGGATTTTGATAACATTTTTTATTTTCCTCCTTCAATAACATCTAAAATATTAATACTTGGAGATTTTAATTTCTTTAATTTCTCTTTTTTCTTCTTCTTCTTCTTTTTTTTTTTTGTAGCAGTGATTGCTCTTTTGTGACCTTCCTTCCCCTCCACTGATGTATGAAAAAGGCAACGATAAGTTGCTTTTTCTCTGACATTTAATGTTAACTCAATCATACTGTAAAAAAAAAAAAAAACAAACCCAGGAAACCTCTTGAAATGAATGCTTCAAATTTATGTATAATCTGGAGATTTGAAGACACGCTCATCTCATGATCAGCAGAATTATTTCCTTGATATTTCAAAATATATTCTTATGGAGACTATGGAAGGATTAGATTGCTTTGTATTATTTGCAAGCGATGTGGTTGAAGCCTTGCCAGCAACTAAGCCATGCATCCCTTGCTTGCTCCTCCCACTTCCCCCCCAGCTGCTAGAGGGATGGGGAGGAGAATGGAAAGAATGTAATTCCCACAGGTTGAAATAAGAACAATAAGAACAGTACAGTAACTAAAGTATATTACAAACCACTGCTGCTACCACAAATAATAATAAAGATAAGGGAAACAACAAGGGAAGATAATACAGCCGCTCACCACCCACTGACTGATACCCAGCCTGACCAAGCAGTGATCAAACCCTTCCAGGTAACTGCCCCCAGTTTATATTCTGGGCATGATGTGCTGTGATATGGAATACCTCTTTGGTCAGTTTGGGTCAGGTGTCCTGTCTCTGCTTCCTCCTGGCTTCCCTTCCTCCCTGGCAGAGCATGAGACTCAGAAAGTCCTTGGTCAGACTAAACATTACTGAGCAGCAACTAAAAACATTGGTGTTATCAGTGCTGTTCCCAGGCTGAAAGTCAAAAAACACAGCACTGCAGCAGCTGCTAGAAGGAGAAAATTGACCGCTACTGCTGAACCCAGGACAGCAGGCCATATATTACTTTACTGAAAATCTAAAGGTGAAAACAAGGGAAATACCTAGAAGTGAGGCTGTGTTGATTGCTTTCTATTGTCCTAGTCTCAAATATTGGAAAAATATGCACATGCTGCCAAATACATGAAGTGAAATCAGTTCACTCTCTGAAACTACTTTTCTTTTGCCTGACTTGTTCAGAGTAAATATTTTTCATTTGGGAATGTTTCTCATCTCTTTAAAAATTAAATTGCCCCTGGGCCTCACTCAAAATCTGAATGCTCCCAAAACGTTAGGCATGGTCCGTGTGCTGCAGGTTTGTCCCAGCTGAGATCAAAACACTGTAACAAAAGCCAAAAGCAACAGAAAGTGCAGCTCAGCACCTGTGTTTCCATTCTCACTGTCCACCCCATCCCCCCAATCCCCTCCCCTCCTCTCCCACCCCAACTCCCTCTCCCTTTCCCTTGGCTCAGGTTTCCAAGCAGGAGGAATTCTTCAACCTCTCCCATTGCCAACTGGCGACGCTCATCAGCCGCGACGAACTCAACGTGCGCTGCGAGTCCGAGGTCTTCCACGCTTGCATCAATTGGGTCAAACACGACTGCCGCAACCGCCGGCCCTACGTCCAAGCACTGCTCCGCGCCGTCCGCTGCCATTCCCTCACCCCACACTTCCTACAAACCCAGCTCCAGAAGTGTGAGATCCTCCGAGGAGATTCCCGCTCCAAGGATTATCTGGCACAGATCTTCCAGGATCTCACCCTCCACAAAGCCACCACGGTGGTGCCATGCCGAGCGCCAAAAGTTGGGCAACTCATCTACGCCGCCGGGGGTTACTTTCGGCATTCCCTATGCTTCCTGGAGGCTTTCAATCCTCGGGATGGGACGTGGATCCGGTTGGCGGATCTCCAGGTTCCTCGGAGTGGATTGGGGGGGTGTGTGGTGGGGGGGCTCTTCTATGCCGTGGGGGGGAGGAATAACGCTCCCGATGGGAATACGGACTCAGCGGCCATCGATTGCTACAACCCAATGACGAACCGATGGAGCCCCTGCGCCCCCATGAGCGTCCCCCGAAACCGCATCGGGGTG
>JANRGW010049691.1:14648-32491 GCA_024733675.1 Psilopsiagon aymara | reverse complement strand
CTCATAGCAGCCTTCCAGTATCTGAAGGGGGCCTATAGGGATGCTGGGGAGGAACTCTTCATTAGGGACTGTAGTGAAAGCAGAAGGGGTAATGGATTCAAACTTAAGCAGGGGAAGTTTAGATTGGCTATGAGGAAGAAATTCTTTACTGTGAGGGTGGTGAGGCACTGGAACGGGTTGCCCAGGGAAGTTGTGAATGCTCCATTGCTGACGGTGTTCAAGGCTGGGTTGGACAGAGCCTTGGGTGGCATGGTTTAGTGGCAGGTGTCTGAAGCCCATGCTATGGGCTTTAGAACTGGATGATCTTAAGGTCCTTTCCAATCCTAACTATTCTATGATTCTATGATTCTAAACTAAATAAGGGCTTATGCATAAAGTTGCAGAAAATACAGCTCAGAGACAGCAGATAGAAGGAGAACAACAGAAAACCAAGGAGCATCTTAGAAATAACTAATGAGCCAAAGCCAAACCAGGACAAAAGCTTCAGACTGATGTTCTTTATGTGAAACACCCCAGAAGCCATCCCTTGTTAAGCAAAAGCAGGTCAGTTCTCTTATGATTTCACGGATGGGGAAAATATTCCATACCATCTTTCTCCAACATCTTCAGCAAACCTGGGAAAAGACTGGAAGGATTGAAGGATTCCTCTCTCATGACATAGAAGAGGCCTGCTGTCCCTTATGTTGCAATGGCCAAAGTGCTAGTTGAGATGTACTCCATCACATGATAGAATTTTAATCATTTCTCCAAAAGTGATCCTCTCACTTTTTTGAAGGGGTGGGTGTTTTTCCCTATGAGAGAGATTATCCTTGCTTTTCATAGGACTATTGAAGAGCCACTGGTTAATATTCGTAAGTACAAGCAAGGTGAAATATCATAAATGTTACTCTCTCAAAATAGGTTCAACAGTTATTTTATGGACATAAGATTTTATATTTATCCTCATTAATGTGTAGCTAAAACATATAATGTTCACATGCAATTCCAAAACTAATTTGATGCTCAATACAACAACAAAAATACTGAGATTGACATTACCAATTCTCCCCTGCCCTAAATTCATTTGGTGTTATATTATTTTCTCCAACTTCCTCATATGATGAAATCTATGCAGTCTGTCTATATGGCTGTCTCCCTTAACCCTTGAACTTCTCGGTCACTTTTTAAAAGACATAGGTTTCAAAATGTAAAACTGCTGCAAGTATAGCAAAACCAGTTAGCTACTGAAAAGGGATCCAAATTATTGCCTCAGCAGAAAGACAGATCTTTTCCTGTTCCATGATTATGATTACCAACATTTTCTTACATATATCCTTAGCAAATTCAGTATTATCAGGGTCTCACTGCAGTACCTTGAGAGAAGGTTTGCAGCTTCAGTGCAGGACTCGGGGTTCACCAGTACCTATATAGCAGACAACAACAGTGATGCCAGACTTTTACTTCTGTTCTTACAGTAGTCCTGCAAAAAGCTGTCCTCACTCTTAGATATGCTGTGTTCGAGTGTGTGAATTTTCACGTCCCTTTAGGAATATTTGTTAAGAGATGTCTAACCATGTAAATAGCACCTCAGACTATGCGCAGAAATTAAGCTACTTTCCTTGTCTTGCAGCAACAACTTCAGTGCAAGTCAACACAAGAATATGGCAACTTTGACTGTAAAGCCAGTGCAACAGGCCCACCTTGTTATTGTAGCCCTTATGATTGAAGCACATGGCCACGCAAGTGGCTCCTGATCCATAACTTAAGTTCCTACTGCAACAATGAAATTAAATAATGGTTTAAATTTACTGGTGTCCCAAAGGAGTTAAAAAGTTTAAATGCCTTGTTTCTCTCTTGAAGAACTTCCTAATACTTTCTTGCAAAGATGGCACACAGCTGCTGTGGTTCAATATCCCATGATAGTGAAGATGGATTATGGGAAAAAAATCCAGTGGCTGCCAACTAATAGAATTCACAATTGGGTTCAGGCTCCTGTCTTGAGAATACTGACCAAGAACAGCAGGTGAGACAAATAAGGATGGCAATGTTATTTTCGTAATCTTTGGAAAGGAAAGACTGTATTTCAGTATTTCCCAACTTGGGGAAGAAAAGATGAGCTGTATTTTTCTCTCAGTTGAAGAGGTGAGCAAGTTTCAAGTGGTGGTAGCTAATTTTGCAAGTTAACTGTATGTGGTGATACACATCTGCAAGTCTGAAGAGAAGACGTGTTACCCTGTTTATAAATTCAGCCAGTATCTCGATTAGTTTCCTTTTTTGCCAAGATGAACTTTAATTTTTCAAGAAGCAGCTCAATCAAGTTGTTGTAACAAAATAGGTCATTTTCTTCCTTCCAAACCCATGTAAGTTTTGTGGTGCTGAGTGGTGGTAGAAGGAATAGGGATCACAGGAGGCCAGTGTTCTGAAACCGCAGTCTGATTTTCAGAAGCTCGGTCTTGTATTCTTACTGAAATAAGGTGCAGCAGTTGTATTTAGTTACGTATTTATCACTCTGCAGCTATGTAAATGTTGTGCTTTTACCGTGGAAGGTGTTTGGGGGGGGGGGAATGTCATGATTTTGAGCTTTACTAAGGGGGCTTAGGTGTGGGTGGTACTGGTGTTATAGTGGTAAGATTTCATTAGGTTTTAATGCATAGTGACTTGAAGTTTGTTACTTAAGGAGAATTATCAAAAATTAGCCTAAGCACTGAATCTAAATGGCTGCTTTTCAAGTAATTCTACCCAATCTTCCCACCACTGCCACCACTGCTGCTGCCATCAGTTCAGTGCCTCTATGTTCACTGGAGTTGGTGCATAGTTTCTGCACAGAAGTGAGCAGTTAAGTAAATGCTAATTAAAAGCAGCATGTCAGTTTATTGTGCTCAGTAGGAGCAGTCACAGAAGAACATGAACCTGAATTAATTTTTTATCCATTTTTTTTTCTTAGCAGACCCCAGGAGGGCTGAGGGAAAAGCCTATTAGGATAACATAAATGAAAATGTGAGATGGGCTTAACAAGCTTCCAGTCCTGTGAAATATTTTACTAGAGCCTCCCAATGCCAATGCACTAGCTCCTCAGCCTGTCAGATCAATATGCCACAACTTCTGAAACCCCAAAGCTGCAAATTATCTCAGGTTCCCATTAGTTCTGGTACCACTAGTTAGCTGTGAGCTCAGTCCTGTGAGGTCTGCTGATGTTATTGAGACCTGAAGGCATTCAACAGCTCACAGAGGTGATCACTGTCCATACTGATTAGTCCCTACAGGCCTGATCCAAAATCTATTGCATTCAATGAGGTTTTACATTTCACATCAATAGGCTTTAAGTTAAGCCTTAAGATACAGGATAGAGGCAGATAATGAGGGCAGGATGAAACGTTAGTTGGGTAGGAGAGTCTGAAGAGGACTCAAATGTGAGAAGAAGCTCATCTCACACACAGAGCAAACTCTGTTTTATCTTGGGCTGCTTCATAGTACTTGTGGGTGCCAGACCTACAATTACAGCAAATCAAAATCAGTTTATTTTTGGCAGCATTCAAAGATAAATCTGATGGACAAAAGACAGACCTTCACTGTACTTATATGTATCACCAAGGACATGTTAATTCATATAGTCAGAAATGCATTTTTAAATGCTTCCAGCAGCAGAGGATAAGGATTTTTCTGTGCTTCTAAGTGAAAAAGAGCTGGTTCTTATAACTGTTTAGAAAATATCAAATGTTTGCTGCCTCTTTTTCAGTGAAGCATTTTATGTCCAAATGCATTCTTGAGGCTGAGTTTGCTAGCCCGTAGTAGTGTGTGTGTTTGGTTTGATCCACCATGTAGTATATGGCTTTCATGAAGCATCCCACAAATCTTCCCCGTCACTGTCTCTTACTTTGTGCCCTTGCTTGGCTGTTCATGTGAGTCAGGTTGCATGGCCTTCTCAGAGCTTGGTAAGCACCTTCCAGATTAGCAGCAATTTCAACTCCAGACATACCATCTGGGCCCCAGAAAACTGTCAGAGGGAAACTTCTTCATCAATCTTCTTTTAACTCCTTTAACCCCCTGCTGGCACTGTTTGATGTACAAGAAATCAACATAGTGAAGTAGAAGAGACCTGATTTTAAAGGAAACACTGGATCACATAGTGAACATCAGTTGCACGTTGAATAGAGTAATACTTCAAATGAACAGCAATAATTTTACTATAAGTTCTTAAAGCAGCCAAATATCATTAAGCTACACCAAGAGACACATTTACAATATAGTGTAATCTCATTCTATATTATTGTAAATGTGCTGCTTGTTTCTTTGTTGCTCTAGTTCTCCAAAGAGTGTAAGATAGAAAGCAATAGTTTGAAGTCAGTTTTAGCTTGAGCTAGATTCATAACATGAGGTACTCATAACAGCTTCAAAAGTGCTTTAACTTGGGGTAGCCTGTAACAGCTCCCCTCTGCGAGGCTGGAAAACACAGCTTCGCTACAACACAAGGGGATCCAGGCACTTTCTCTCCATGTCTTTGTAGTTACACTGAATTTACAAATATGGTGCCAAGACGTGTCTGTACAAGTGGAGGGCTGACAAGAGTGGGAGTAAGTAGAAAATATCCAAGGATAATGCATTACCGCACATCCTTCTCTTACTTAACCATTACATTGTGCTATACTAGTCCTTTGTCAGATCATTTGGCTTTCTCTTTCCAGTCTTTTGTTTTCCTCCAGCTCTTAATTTCCTCTGGCTGATAAGTTAAAATCAGACTGCAATGAGGGGCCAAGTTATCTTTAGATTTACCAGTGTCAAGAAGTATCTGTAACCTGAAAATCTAACCATATAATTCTGAGATTTGAATTGTTTCAGGTACGTGCCAATTATTTTCTTATAAAGCCTGAGAAATTTACCTGGTTTTCATGCTTTGCTCAAAGCTCATAAGGATAATGATCTCCAGTAATGGTGTTATTCTCTTAGCTCCAAATTTATCCTTACACCTTCAGTGACTCTCTGAGTGGGATTATCTTCTAAAAGCTTCTTGATCTAGTTTCTGTAGTCCTGAAGACCTCTAAGATTCAGAATACCCTCATTTTGCTGGTGCAAGTGAAATTAAGCATCCCACTGTACTCCCATGTCCTTTACAGCCAACTTCTTCCATCTGTTTTCTTCTCCAGAAAAGTAGTTAAACATACTAAGAACACAATGTTTACACTCAATTCAACCACTGACTTGGTTCATTCCTCAGTATTTTAGGCTGCTTATAAGGTGTTACTGAATGCATAAGGTATTATTCATTGAATTACTACTGTCATCTGTGGCATTTTAATCCATTAAAAAAATCTCTCTTCAAGAGCAGCTCTTGTAGCAGGTAGGGAAAAATATCAGTGGGCTCTTTGCTATCAGATCACACAATTCTCTTCATGACAACTGCAGCTTCTCATTGAATGTCAACAGTCTGTACTGATTCAGGACCATGAGAACAAAAATGAGCTTAGCCACAAGTCTGTGATAGAGGTTTGAAAAGATGTTTTTGTTAGGTGGTCCTGACAAATACAGAAGCACAGGTCTCACTATTGCATGGCCATGCTAAGCTTTCTGGGAGATCCTAGGAGACTCTTGAGGGAGCTAATTTCCTACCTACTTTTAAAAAAACATTCTAATCTATTTCTTTAAAATACATATTATACAGTCACAAATACAGATCTTCAAGTGGTCAATGTATTGTCCTCTTGCAACAATAAGCTCAAAGAAAGGAAGATGTCTGTATAGGAAGGTCTGTATAACATCTATGTATTCACTGTGCACACCAGATCATGGTCCCTATCACTGTCAGAAAGCTGCTGCTGCCAGCAGGTACTAGTCCCGTTTTTTCCACCAAGTTGTTTTTCTCTCCAAGGGTCCTCAAGCATATCAGTGCATGTTCCACATCCTTTGTGGGACAAAAAATGGCAGCTAGAAATGTCTGAAGTGGTTTCAGCTCAGTGGAAACAAAGGGTGAAAACATGAAGCAAGCTCATGCTGTTGTTCACATGAAGTGTTTTTCTGTATTTGATGATACAGAGAATATTATCAACACACCAGTTACTTTTGTAGTATGTTTTCTATTACGAAGCATAAAATGGCTGAAAATTACGAATGCTGTTAACTGGAGCAGCCATCTCATGAGGTCTAAAATCTAGTTAATTCTTAATAGGAGCTTACACATCCAAGTTAACAGATATCTAACATCATAGCACTTGCAACAGTTCATTTTCTTTGCAAAGTCAGAGTGTGTGAGGCTTATTTATTAGACTAAAACCAGTACAATTCCTGATGTTCTGGAATTACCATCTCTGGTAAACTGTCTTGGCTCTAACTCCTTGATATCTGCAAAAGTATTATTTAATTCTGAGTAGCAGAAGGGTGTTAGGAGCACTGAGAAAATGCATAAATTGAGCTAATAGTTGAAGTTTGTTTATGGTTTCTCATTATGCACAATTTTAGCAGTATATGTTAATTTTGGACTGTTCTATTTTATAATTGAAGATAAATTTATCTCTGTGCTCTAATACAATTCCATCATGAAACCTGATCTGTATCCCTTACACTTTATTATTTAATCCTTATGTTGTAAATGAGTGGTTTGAGAAAGCAAGAGCTGTGATGTTCATACCTGCTTCTTGATCTATGTATGCATGTCTATGTAGCTGCCAAATTATCAGTCATGTTGTTAAGGTTAATATAAAACAAGTGAGAATTCTATTTGGATCATTTCTATGTCTGGCACTGTAGGTCTCATGCAGTTGATAACATACAGCACTTCTACTAAATAATAGTGTGTTTTAAAAGAGCTATATAACTTCCCAAATAACTGTATGGAAGGCTCTCTGAAGGGTTAAAAATAAAAAGTGTGTTTTTCTGGTTCTGAAGGAATAGGTAATTAGACTGTTGCTTTGAAAACTGACTATCTTTGAGATAGATTGCATTTAAGACATTAAATACCTACCTAAATGCTTCATCAAATATTATAATAAATATCTCAAATGCAATGAATATAAAATCTTTTATTCTGAAATTCTCCTGGAAGTTATTTGGCACAAGATTCAGTAATCCCCACAGATTTTACCAACTTACTCTTTGTGCATTCTTCTAAGTAACCTGGTTTAGGTAGACTGTTAAGATTTATATCAAAGTATTAATGGACATAAGTGACAGCTAATACTGATGATAGAGGTTTGGGGTTCTTTAATATTGTGCATTAGAAATGCTTGAGGCTACCCTTAAGGCTTTTGTCTCCTCTTTAAAGGATGCACCTTAGAGCCTTTCTGATTTTCTCCTGATGAAAAGGGCCATGATGCAAAAACCAGGAAAAAAAATCAAAAGATCATCCAAGATTAAAAGATCTATGTTAAAATTAGTAATGCTTCCCCAAAAGTAAAGCATATAACAGCACATCTGGAGAGTGCAAAGGGTTTTCAGAGGCTGTCTAATAGTATCTTGAATGCTCTGATTGATGCTACTCGCAGACACTATGTCAAGGGCTATGAAAGAAGTAATTGCAGAGTTTCTATTTGTCACAATATTCCTTGATGGGATTTCTGATGTTAGCAATTTGTCACAGGGGTTCATTGTCTTCCCGGATTTGAAACAAAATGGAGGTGCCAGAGAACTGATGATTTGCCTTAAGAACGTCAGTGTCAGGACTGTGTGAACAGATTTATAATGAATATTGGGGTGACTGCTAAGGGGGCAGGTGTTTGACAAGGCTCTGGCCATAGGTAGCAGAACCAGCTGGTTGAAGAAAGAATTAGTGGATCCTGCATCACCCCTGTTCAGAATCCTATTGTCCCCTGGGATCTCACCTCAAAAGTATGATGTTCTCTCCAGCTAAAACCATGAATGTTATGAATCTACTCAAGACTTGTTAAGTAGCGAGTCTCTCTGGGTGTGTGATTGTCATGGTGTTTTCCCCTCAGCTTACAAGTTGTGGGGAAAGGTGTCTGTTTCTCCCCGAGGCATTTCTCCACACAGTATAATACAAAAAAAAATCTGCTTGGACTGGTAACTTCCTATCATGTAGTAAACCAAATGTAATTACTCATAGGTTTTCCTGAAGCTGTAGAGGGGGATGATATTGGTGGTGGGGGCACTGAGCTAGCCCTTGGGTTGGCTGGGCAGGTCTTACCTCAGCCACCAAAACCCTTTTACAATTTCTCTCATTCGACCTGGTCTTTCCCTCTGCCTCACCCAGAAAGGGGTATAGTGGGGACAATAATATTTTGCTCCTCTTATTGTCTTTATGTAACCTATTTGCATTAAAAACTCTTTGAGGCATAGACAAGTCCTTGTATAAATATGTATTGCCTAGTGTAGAGGGATCTTAACTGTGATGGAGGTGAGGATTTATATAGATGATAATAAATAATATTCCTTTGTTTGGTGGATGTTCTGTATAGATTTAACGTGAAAAAATATAGAGGACAGTCTATGAATGGAACTGCATTTGAAATCCTGGCATTTCTCAGTAACTGTTCTGTTAGCAGACCAACAATAACTGTTCTTTTAATAGTTAACAATAACATTTTATTGTTATTCTTTAACAGTTCATGCATAAATAAATAATAGAAAGGGTCACTGCTCTGCTCTGGAGAAAGACAGCTGTACTTCTTGTCATATCAGAGCATGGAAAAACAAGCTAATGATTAGACATGTCACTGATGGCAAGTTCCAGACATAAGCTGCTATAATCGCTTTAGGAAAAAGAGAAGGCAAATGGACGTAAGAGAGAAAGCTGACTGTAAAAGCACATCTTGGTAAAGTGCCTGTGCAAACTCAGGCAATGCAAATAAAAGCAGAAATAAAATAACAGAATGGTAAAAAATAAACAGTGAAAAAAAAATTATGTTGTAAAAGTTGAAAAGTATTTTGTCCTCTTGCTGGAATAGTCAGAGGCTGACTCAATATGGCCAGTGAGTGGGACCACAAATCCAAATGTGGATTAAATCACTGTCCTGTGCTGATTTACATTTCTGACCATAAAATTAAAATACAGGTAGAATGAAAATCTGGCCTGAAATAGAGTCCTTATTACCCTGAAAATTTCTGTACACTATATATAACATGGGTGCTTTCATTCTTAGTGATACATATGTTTGTTCTCAGGTTGCATATTAGTCTCTAAGGAGACATATAGCCCATCTGCTTTGACTTTCTGCCTGCTGACTGAGCAGTTTGAACCGGTGTGTTGGCCTTTGCAACCACCACCGCTGCAAAGAAGCTGAGACAGAAGTTCATAGGGGGCATCCAGTTTAATGACAGAAGTTCATAGGGGGCATCCAGTTTAATCTGTAGGATACACCTGCAGGTGGTTTATCTCAGAAGCAGGGTAGTATGTCAAATAATATAGAGTATGTGGCTGCAGTTTGTAGGTGAGAATAGAGCAATGTAGGAAGGCATGCTGTCAGGCAAGTAGCTTAACTGATTTCCCAGGAGGGCTGAGACCCTGCCCTCCCAGCTATGTGGAACGACACCACCACTCCTCCCAGCAAAGAAACCCTTCTTTCACTACCTGCTCCCTCAGGGGTGCTCTAGTAGTAGCGTTTCTGAAGCTCATGTATAAATGCTTCATAGCAATACCAGGGGACATATGAAGGTAGACAGATGTGGATAACAGAAAACAAAAGGAAGGTTGATAAGTGGTGAAAAATACAATAAGGATTTTTGAGAGAAGCTTCTGAAAGAAGAAAAGGGATGAAAAAAGCAAAGCAAGCTAAACATCACTGCAGAGACAGAACAGAAAGATAAGAAGTGGTAAAGCAAGAGAAAAACAGGGGATAGTTGTAGCAGGAAATTTTTGACTCAAAAGCCTGTCATGGTCTGTTACAGGAAGGAAAAGATGACAGTGAAAACAGGAAGGGAAACTACCAAAGGGACAAGATTGAATAAGATATCCTGAGAAAAGTTGGTCTAACTGTGTCCAATGACTATGTTATTTCATCAATTTTCTTCACCTTGTCTTATCAAGGTATTGTAAATAATTTCTGACAAATGCATTTTTGGTAGAATTTGGTTAGCTCTTAGAATGTACAGAAGTATATATGGATGAATACAGAAAAGTCAGCATGATAGCTAAAAACAAATTGGGGTACTATTTCTTTCTGCTGTTTGTATAGTTTAAAGTCATAATTACTGAAAAAGGCTTGTCAGTCTTTAATTAGAAAGCTGAGTGTTGACATTACATGCTTATTTTACTGTTTTCAATATTAGAAATTATAGCCAGAATTTTACATAGGAGCATATGTAAGCCAAATATCCTCTTTGCGAGATCTGTGTGTAGAAAATTCTCCAGTATGATTAAGTTCCTAGAAGAGGCACAGACCCTACGGTGCCTCGTCTGTACCCCATGGACTTGTGACACTCACTAGTGTTATGTTCATTCTCAGTTAATTCAAAATAAACTTAAATGTCTCAAAAGAAATTTCTCAAAGGTAGTGCAGATAATAATTTTTGTTAAATTACTGATTTTTTTCAAAGCTGACTTTTTAAGGAGATATTAAATACTTGCATACAACAGCAGATGCAATCTCTGAGCTTGCCTCCTCTGTCAGAGATAATTAACTCAGGAGGAAAGGTGAAAACTCTTTTGTGTGTGTTCATATTGCAGCTCCTCATTATTCCACAATCTCCACATGTGCTGAATGGTATCAATTGTCTTTGTCCAAATGCATTCTGGAGTTTCATAACAGGCAGATAGAAGTAGTTAATGATGTCACTATAATGGATCGTATTTTTTAGTGCCAAGCTCCCTGTAACTTTACGTTTTCTGTCTTTCTCACCTGCAATATGTATGAAAAAAAAAAAATTAGTTCGGGCTTATCTAGAAGATGAGGGAAAATTCCAGACCAGGCTGTCACGTATTGCAGCGCCATCTAACCAGACAGTGATAAAACTGAATAGTCTTATCTATAAATCACAATAAAGCTTGACACAATTCACCTTTGCCTTCAAAGCCTAAAGAGCAGTTAGATTTTCCTATTAGAAACAAACCCAAAATGTATTTATCAGAAACATCTGGTGTCTGGGAGAAATAAGCATGTATCATCAGAGGACTTTCTGCCTGAATCCAAACAAAAAATCTATCTTCTGTTATAGTAACAGACAAAATGAAAAGTGAGGATGCGTGTGGAGATTCAGATTCCTAGTGGAGTAAGCTTCTGCCCTTATGGCTTTATAGGCCACTGTTCCATAGGGTCCTGCCCAGAGCATCCAAGGGGGGCACTCAGCTTGGTGTCACAGGTGCTTCTAGAAGCCCTGGGTCCCTCTCTTTTGTGCCGGGGTGCTTTTCCAGGAGAGGAGGGCATCCTGTGAAGTAATATCCATTAACACAGCCAGACATTGACGAAAACAACCCTGGGGTAAAATAAGGAAATACTTGCTGAAGAGCTGGGCTGAGAATGGTCAGATAGCCAGAGCACCCACAGATTTGTGTTTCTGGCAATGAAGGCAAGTATTCACATTGGCTTGCCTCAAAAATCAGCGCAACTGTATCTCGGAGAACAACATAATTTACCAGTAGAGTGCCTGCTGTGCATCCTAAGATGCCTGCGCTCCATGCTCTTCTCCTTTAAGCTCAGTTGTTGCTTTCATCCTTCATCTAGCCTTATTATATACATGATAAGGAGCCCATGTCCCTCCTCAGCCATCTCCTGGTGTGATCTTACTTCTCATCCAAGGCCTGGAAGAGGATTGACAGCAGCACAGATCATAGAAAGGGAGAAAAGATTATTGTAGAGGGAGGAAGAAGTGGATATCTTTGAAGATCATGCTGTTGAGGTGAGAGTAAAAGCCACAGTGCAAGCTAACATATAGAAAGAGGGGTTTTTTACTGTGAGCATGAGCACTTTTGGTGACAGCAACAGAAGACAGGGCAAGCTGACCATTGTAGGATCATACCTTATGGGATAAAACTCTGATTTTTATCAATAAAGGCATTGTGTAATACCCTGAAAGAGGGTTCATGTGGAGCACTTCTTCTGGAAGTGGAAGGATTTCTTACAGTAAACCCCTTCAGCCTGGCAGTGAAAGGCCTGATAGGGGGTGTAATTCTTAGAGATAAAAATGGCAGGCACTTGCAGAAACTTCTCATGGTGACAGCAACACTGGCAAGAGACCAGTCTCAGATTTATGCTGGGAATTAAAAAGCATTTCCACAATTAAAAATGGGTCTGAGCAACCTCCTAATAGGACTAATGTGGCAAACAATGTAATTAATGTGGGCCATAGTACATTTACATATGTACTTACAGGAGGTGGTTTTCTGAAGAAGCAGAGAAATAGTCCTGGTGAATAGAGGAGATTGTTTTTTGTCTTTGGCCCTAGAAACAGGCTATCAGGTCAAATATCTGCAATATACTGAATAGCCCAGTTTGCACCGAACCCAAGTTCTTCTTCAGCTTGTATTGTCTCTAAATGCTACCGTGTCTTTCTTGCCTGATGATGTGCTCCTTTTTGCCAAATGAAATATATGTTGGGTTGTGGTTTGGCATGGTAATGACTTTTTCAAAGGTTAAGCATTCTCTAATCTTAGAATACAATAATTTTGCAAGATTATTTCTCTTTTGTATTTTCATTAAGCACAGCCCCCCACGTTCAAAAGAAGTGCCTCTGTTTATTTGGTAATTGACTATGTTTCATGTTGAAAATGATATATTGATTTTCACGTGAAATGATCTTCTGGGTTGCCATTTAGAAAGAGGAGTTTTGGCAAGACTCCATTAGACTTCTTTGTATTATTGCTTATGCTTCAGCTGCTAGAGCAAGCAGCCTTATTCCCAAGTACAAACTGCCTGAACCATCTCATTCAACCCCAATTCCTTTATTCCACTTTTTGTTGGTATGGTCCAAAGTGTCATTATTCTGCGGACCCCTTTAGTCGCTGGCTAATGTTTAGTCAGCATTCCCTGCCCCCTTTTTTTTTTCTAGAGACTGTATGTCTAGGTTTTACCAGCTTACAGGTTGCAGAAATATTGCATAGATTGTTCTGCTATCTCTGAGTGTCACTGCATCTATAGTTTCTGCTTTCCTTTAGCACATACATGCAGTTGCAAACTGCTCCTTTGATCACCTTTAGCTTGTCCAAAGGCTTGGGAGGGAGGGAAGGAAGTGAACTATTATTTTTCTTTTATGATATTAATTACTCTTGCTCTCTTTGTGTTAGCATATCTGGAGTAAGAGAAGTCAGCCTTCTGTCTGATAGTACTTCAGTCAGTTACACTGGAAAATTACTTGAGAGAGTAACTAATCCAGCAATTTAATGTAGCAATTATATGGAAGCCAGTTATTTTCTGTTTATTGCAGCTTTGTGCAACTGCATTTTCTTGAGTTATGAGTTTTTTGTGAGTTTGTGAGTGAAAATTAGACAACATACTTCTTGCATTCAATAATTATGGAAGTTTTTTTCCAGAAAATTCCTTCTCAAGTCAGTGAAGTCCAGTCTTGAGTTTTCTGGATATGTGAGGAATGTAGCCGGGGGAAAAAAAAAAAAAAAAAATATATATATATATATATATCTTTTAAGGTATCAGGACTATATGATACTTTATGATATTCATATTATTACTAGTTTTTTAGTAAAAAATTATGTATTGTAACTATAGAGATGCTTTTCTGGAGCTTGTACTATAAGGTCTACCAACCAGCAAAATATCAGGTAAATGTTCATGTTAAATGATGCTTCTAATCATAGAGATTTCCTGATTTCTTTTTAATATCCATGAAATAAGCACTCATTTTAGACAGATAGCTTAATATTCCAGTCTTTGTCTTACATTAAATTTTGTTTCTGCACTTTGTTAAAAAACATGTTGTACAATTGAAATATATTTACCTGGGTGAACAGTGGGAGATTAAGGTGAGGAAGTACCCTTCCTGGAGTTTGTTAATATTGCCTTGGAAAAAGTGTTGTGATTGTTGTCCAGTGTGCACATAGATTTAAATGGTTTACACAAGTTTCCTGAATAAGCAAGTAATGTGACTATTGTAAGGGACAAGCAATAAAGTAAGACACAGTTTCTTGGAGAAGACGGTCAGAAAGAGAAATCTAAGATTTTGGGCAGTGAGAAAATCATGGACTAGTGTAGCTGACAGTTCACAGTAGAGATGAAGAATTTCAGATGAATATTTCAGAGACCAAAAGAGAAAAAAATGAAGGTTAGGATACATGGAATCAAATCTCTTTCTCTCAATGCAAAAATTTCATCTTTTAATTACTGATGGTATTCAAGCTGCAGATGAAGCTCAGATAACATACTCCTTTTTTCAGATGCAAGTGTGATAAGTGGCATTGCTAAGAAGGAAGAAAACCAGGTAAATATATTCAAAAAACCAGGTAAATATATTCAAAAAACAAAGCAATGAAGTAAATTTCTTATTTGTATTAGAAAATGCTTAACAGAAGAAAAATATCTGATTCAGAAAGGAAGGGACTATGCGGAGTCAAAAACTGTAACTCTAAATTGCGTGATTTAAGCAGGCAGAAGATGTGGCTGGTTTGACAGAAGCATCTCTTCCAAAAGCATTCTTATCAGGCTTGGCCCCTTAGGCGATAGAGGAGATGGAAAAAGATAGTATTAACCAAGAATTTAAGCCCTTGCTGTAAACTGAAAGTAACAAGGAAAGACGTCCTTACAGAAAGGGTGGTTTGTCTATGAAATTTTCATAGACAAAACTGAATAGTTCACCATTGGCAGAGAGCAAGCATGTCTCTCAGCATGCAGCATTAGCTGGACACTGCCAGCAGTGCAACTCTTTAGCATTAGCAGTGGGAGTCCATAGAAAATGTTCCAGTGAATTCCCAAACATCCTCAAGACTTCAGCCAGCTGAACACATGATTAAGGTGACTCTTCAATGACTTTGCAAGAGGCTCATTCGCTTATACAAGCAATCTCTGACATAAATATTGAGAAAAATGCTCCACGTCCCTCACCATGCACAAAAAGAGCATTCCTAGCTTTTGGTATCTTTCTCCCTCTTGAGTGTTAGAAACCAATGCTTGTTATTGAACCAGTATTGAATGTGCCATGTATTAAATTGTTGAAATAGTTTTCATGCCTTTCCTGCCAGTCATAGACCAGACTATGCACCCCATAAATTCACAGGCTGTCAGACTTGCCAGTGAACGACTGACACGTTACTAAGATTATATGAATCTGGTTGAAAAATGTGGATGAAGATGGCCTGCAGAAAATTTGATGGGAAAGAATGTCCTTTCTTAGCAAGGTAATAAAAGCTATGAAAGGTCATTCCAGAAAAGAAGCAGTCAGGAATATGAAGTTCTAGTGTCAAAATGAAAATTTAAAAGTGAGAATATGGGTGGTTGTTCTCTAATAAATAAATGTGTGCCTAGCTTAAAAATGGTAAAATGGTAATCAATCTCCTCAGAGGCACACAACAATCTAGTATTAGTTTTAGGAAGATCCTGAACAAATCAAGTCCCAAAATGTATTCTTTTACACTTCCGAGGGCTGCATACAGTGAATAGGGGGGATCAGGGGACATATATATATTGCTCTTTCTTGTGGCTCAAAGGGTGTTCTGAGAGGTATTTCAAATGGGGTGCTTCAAGCAAACATGCTCACTCCACCACTCCATGCAGATCTGACTTGTGTCATCTATGAGATGCATTTTGCATTAATAGCCATGTAAGTGTTCAATGCTTGGGGCAAGGACTGTCGTGGTACTCACAGGTACTGAGAAATTATGTCTTTGCTCCTTATACTTCACATTCTAAATATATTTTGCCTCCAGTCCCTAATTTTGGAAGATACTTTTGTCATTATTTTAAGTTGACTGCACTGGGGATTTGGTAGTGATTTGAAATAGTCAAAAACTGTGAATACCTTCTTTATGAAAAAATACATTTTGGAACTTATTTAGCATTATGTGTGACTTAACATCCACATTCTCAAATCGGTGTATTTTGGGGAGATTTTTTGGAAACTAGACCTGAAAATTGGATGAATGACTGAAATAAGGGGCAACTTATTGCTAGATTTTTATGCAGAGATTCCTCGGACATATTTCTGGGCTGTATCCCAGATGGCTGATTTCAGTCCCATTTGAAAGGATGCAAAAATTGAAGAAGTCTCAGTTTGGGATTTTTAGTCAGGAGATGAATGTTTGAGTCTTGGCTCTAGCAATACCATCCTGAATGATGCTGGGTAAGAGCAAATTCTTGTGGCAGAGCTGCCTGTGATCTGCTAGCAACTAGAAATTTCTACCAGTGTTAAAAGTGTTTTACCAATTCATCCCAGCAAAGCAGCTGAGGAATTATAGGCTAGTTTGTAAATACTCTTCAGTATGTGTTGTAAAATGGTTAGGCCAGAAACTGTCATCTGTGCACAAATTAAAACCCTATTAAGTAATGCTGGAATTCAGAGTGTAATAATAATTTAAATATTTCTCAGTTGAATTTATAGTAACACTGATTTAGACCATGGTTGTAACTTAAATATTGTACAAATTTATTTATGAAGTCAATAGTTATTTAGAGAAACACGGCAAACTCCAAAACCTGTAAATGTCCAATTATTTAGTATTTATAGCCATAGCCTAAAATGAAGTCAATTTTGCATCTTTCAAATGTGTGAAATGAGGATTGCTTTCACACAGAGGCTGTACAAACTAGATACAACCCTGAAACAAACTTTCTGATGTTGGGGTAATAAAACCCTTTACAGTAATGGTTTTAAAAGGTGAGTGCTGATACAAACCTTACTGCAGAAATTTGAATGGCAATGTTTTAATAATCATTCTTGTTCAATTTCCCACCCAATGCATGCATCAGGAAGCTGAAGTGCTACTTTGCATGCTGCCTTCCCAAAAAGATGAGCTCTCTTTTAAAACCTGTGAATTTCCTATTATGATAATTTTGTACGCTGATGTCTTGTAAAGGATTTATACTGTTAGGATCATGCTTATATTTTGAAAGCCCTGAAGTGTGCAACACTTAAGAGGACTAAACCAATTTCCAGTCTTTATCTCCACCATCAGATTGTCGTCCCATGAGAGGTAGGGCTCTACTCTCTGCCCTCTTCAGTATGTTTATCAGCTTGAGGTCTTTCATTAATTTTATTCCAGACAATTTAAGACTCCTTTTAGGATTGATTGTGATTTCCTCCTCCCACTTTCCTTCTGAGGCAAGATTACACATTAATTAATCAGTCTATTTTTATTTCAAATCCAGTTCTTCAAAGATTGGGCTATCTGAGAGCAACACTTTCTTTGAAATTGCAGGCTATCTGTTGCATGAAACAGTCATTTAAATGATACTTCTGTAATCTTTTCCTAGCCAGTTTTAGAGATGATGGCAGGCAGAGCTATTTTCATTATAACTGACTTGTAGGAATTAGGGGATATGCAGATGTTGACAATTTTATCAGCAAGCTGAGTACAGGCACTAAAAGCAAAGATTTGGAGTGGGAAGAGAATGAAAATGTGACATGAGACATTTTCTAATGAAAACAACCCTATGGCTTCCTTCTGACCTCTTCTTGAAGGGTCTCTTCCTAGTTCTAGATGCTATCTGGAGCCAGAGGATCTGTTTCTTCTGGTTCTTTCTGTAGTAATTGACGGTGAAGTTTGGACTGACCAAGAGCAGTCTTTATAGACATATTAAGTGCACTTACAAGTGAAGGTGGAGCGTTCACAGGAACATATGGAGAATAAGATCAGACAGCCTGGCTGCTATCACTTGCCTTACAAGGGTTTTATCAGTTGCAGCCTATTTTCTTGTTATAAAAGACACAAAACCATGCCAGCAAATAATGTCTCAGCTGGTATACTAGAATCATAGAATAGTTAGGGTTGGAAAGGACCTTAAGATCATCTAGTTCCAACCCCCCCTGCCATGGGCAGGGAC
>JANRGW010049691.1:0-14548 GCA_024733675.1 Psilopsiagon aymara | reverse complement strand
TCCTTCTAGTAGGGATGTATCACTCCTGAGCATGCAGCAGGTGATCCTTGAATATCAACCAAGAGTCTTGGGCCCCCGTGTCCTCTAGGGCTATATCCCATGGAACCTTAGTGAGAAGGTTCCTGAAGAGGCCAAAGTCTGCTCTCTTGAAGTCCAGGTCAGTGAGCTTGCTGCACGCTCTTCTCACAGATATTCTTTATATCAGTCATTAGAGACCCATATTTAATGCATGAAACTCCAGCTCTTCAGTAAGAGGCGATGGCAAGACGGAAGGGAGGAACTGGTTTTATCATTTCTAAGTGAGCAGATTGAGTGACTGAGGTCATTTTAATCTACTCATACTTACAGATGGTAATATTGCCATCTGATAGCACATTGGTTGTGAAAGAGAGGTCTAGGAAAACAAGTCTGTTCCCATGCAGTATGCTTTAATTTTTGTGGCCACTGCTATTTTCACAGTTTTTCAATATTATTGAAGAACTACATTAATTCCTTGGGGAGGAAGGAGAGAAAGAAAGAAAGAAATTGCTTGAGAAATAGCTGTCTATTCTTTGTGGTTAGTTCCTCCCCATAACTATTAGGTTAGACAATCCTCCAGCTACAAATAATTTGCCATCTGCATATCTGTGTCACCAGATTCTGATCCCCATTTTGAATAGGCTCATTTTGGGTTTTAGAAAATAAGCAACTTGTCTCAGCAATTCTTAGAAGAAATAATTATTTCATTCTCTTTTTAGTGAATTTGCATTAGATGAAAGATGAATGATACAAGTCAATAAAGTGTCTGCCTCTTCATGTCTGTATGAAGGGTTTTATGTTTTTTTGAAAACTTTGGCAGAGCAAACTGAATGCAATGTGAAAACCTGCATTGTCCCATGCTCTAAGCATAATAGAAGCAATATTTCCTTGCCTTCAATGAAAGGCAAGTACATCTAACTTTATGCTGGTCAAACATGTTTTAAAGAGCTTTCCTACAGTCTGGATGAGCATGACTGGCTACTGGTTAGAATCACCACTCTATTTGATAAATAGTAAAGAGGGTAACAGCATCTGCGAGGGAATCATCATATCTGGCACAAAAAGGGGTGGTTTTATCTATTTTTACTTTTCTCTTGGAAGCTAAATAGCTTAGTAGAGATTCATGAGTGCACTCGGTTATACCCATCTGGGTATACAAGGGTTGGAAAGCTACCACATCCGGAGATGCAGGTCCTTTCTGCTGCACGCTCTTTCTTCCTGCCCTACCCCCTGGTGAAAATAAGAAAAATAGACCATTTATTAATATTACATCACTAGGTGATTCATGCAGTGATGAAGCTTTGCCTGACATGTTAGAGCAGGTTTAAGGCATGATGAGAGAATTATGAAATCATTTTAATAGAAGTGTTCTTTAATGAGTCTGTTTCTCTAAAGTCATATGGCAGTGTTCATTTATTCTGGAACTCTATAATAAACAGCATTTCAAGCAACTATTTAATGTTCTCTGTGGCAAAGTACCTAGAGATAAAATCCATCTCTTATTTTGATACATGTCTGAATTATAGAAAGAATTATATTGTAATTACTTTTTAAATTAAATTTTTATTGTAGTTATGCTAAGAGTTAACATGTTTAATTCTCAAATCTGTGGGTGCTGTATGAATATAAATGCATTGTTATTAACACTGCTTATCATAGCTGAATATCTTTCTCACACAGTTTGACTACTGGGAACCATAAAAAAACATCTTTAATGCTGAACTCTTCTGGGTATTTGCCAAATATATTGCCAGAAAGTAAGCTGAACCTAAGGAGGAAGGATCAGACTTGTTTATGTTATTTGAGGTATGAGTGTCTTTACAGGCCAAATAGAGATTGAATAGCTGCTACCACTGCAGCATGTATCTCACTGACATGGAGCAGTGCAACACAGAACATGTGAATCTTCTATATTAGGAGCTTTTGTGCTGGGTCTTGACACTCTTTCCTGCCCCATAGTTGTATTTGCATATTGAGTTTTGTGTTTGGAGCATTGGTTATCCACTGCATAATGCTTTGTACAAGCTTCAGTTACTGCATTGACCTCTGCTGGATTGATGCCTTAGAGAATCTGGTCCAATATCATTAATGTCTTCATGGCGCAAAATGCTTAATTCAGCAAGGTACTGAATTTTACTGTGGGTGAGAGCAGTATCATTGAGATCAAAAAGATTAAATATGAATTTTAAATAAGGTGTGTGTTGATGTGCAGGATGGAATTGACACATTCCTAGGACAAGAAAGCAAGAGCACCAGTATCATGGGGAGAGGAGAGCACTGGGCCTTGTCCAGCAATGCCCTTATGTTTAATTCCCAAGGTGTCTGAGTTAACGCATCTGTAAAGCTGAAGTGTCGGCGGATGCAACTTGGGACAGGTATGGTACCTAAAGCTATTCCTAAGACTGGAAGTGATGGGCAATTCTTAATCCTGCTGTGCTCCCTTATATGTCTCAGATTTGTATTTAACCACTTCATTTAGAAAGACGCAAGAATAAGATCAAGGAACCTGAATTCCATTCAGTGCCTTTTTGGTCTGCTATTACTGTTTATTTATTAAAAAAAAAAACCCCACTAAAATAACCCTCAAGCACTGCTAGTTATTTCACAAAAAATAAAAAATATCCATAAATTGCATGTATTTCTGTTCTTCAGAAAATCTAAGAAGCTACATCTTCAGTATATATCTCTAGGCAGTGGGATGGTACACAGTCATGTGGATATGATTGAATTTATTGTTCTAATTCAATAGCAACCCATTTCCAATGCCCACACATTGATTCAGTTTGTCATGATTTGAATGATTACAGACAAGTGTAAACCCTGTGCTCTTTCAAGTTCTCAGGTGTCTTCCCTTGTTGATGCTACTTCATGACACAGATGTTGCATACAGCAACAAGGTCACAATTCTTAAAGCAGAAAATATGGCTTCAGCATATCTGAGATTTTAAGACAGGTAAGACACTGGCTACTTACCTCCCTTATTTTATGAAATACTGGCAATAAAAAAGATAGTGTTATCTAATAGCAAGTTGCTACTTTACAGCTACTTAAAACATGATTTATTTTAGGATAGTTGTTAAGCAGCTAATTGACATAATCATTCTTTTTAGTTTTACAAATGTTCAAATCAATATTTTATTCATAGAGGCTAACACATAAAAAGTGAATTTCAGAGTAAAAGCTTCATAAGTTTTCCAAAAGAAGTAAGAATTACAAAAATATTTGCTACTGGCACAATAAGTGTCTGCAATGATAGGATCCTAAATGCATGAAGGATTTCTGGTGAACCTTCTGTCACTAGAACTATACAACATAAATTTCAACATAGCTTAACTATTTTCTTTTAGATTTTATTGAATCACACTTACTATTAATACTTCTCCCCAAAATAATGCTTCTTACTAAGAAAAGGTTTTTTATCTGTCCTAGTTTTGGCCAGAATAGAGTTAATTTGCTTCCTAGTAGCTGGTGCAGTGCTGTGTTTTGGCTTTAGTGTGAGCACAGCACTGATAACCCATGGATGTTTTAGTAGCACTTGCCCTCATCAAGGACTTTTCAGTCTCTCATGCTGTGCCAGCGAGAAGGGCCACAATAAGCCAGGAGGAAGCAGAGACTGGACACTGTGGTATTCCATACCACAGCACATCACGCCCAGTATATAAACTAGGGGGGAGTTACCAAGGAGGGACTGATTGCTGCTCAGGGACTGATTGGGCATCAGTCAATGGGTAGTGAGCAACTGTATTGTGCATCACTTGGGTTTTCTTTTCTCTTTATTTGTTTCATTTCTCTCTTGCTCTCTCCTTCCTTTTTTTCTTTTTTTACATTTGCTTTATTGGAATATTAAACTGTTCTTATCTCAACCTGTGGGGTTTACCTTTTTTCCCATTCTCTTACCCATCCCACTGTGGGAGAGGGAGGGAGCTTGCAGCTGTATAATACTTCAGTTGCTAGCTGCTGTTAAATCACAGCAGTGTCAAACAAAACATTCCACCTGCCCCAAATGTGTATTATTTTTGTCAAGATTTTCCTCCAGATCTATTTAAGGATTCAAAATTTAGAGCTAAAAATATTTACGTTGACTTTTCAGCTAAAACAATTTTAATGTAAACTATTTTTACTTCAACTATTCAAATTAAACTTCAATTACTAATATAAACTTCAAAAGTGCATGCATTATAACTTTATCTTCAAATACATGACTGCTTCTGTAATTTCTGCCCTCGTGTTTTGGATAGGTGACAAAAAAAACTTAAGACCTCTTTTCTGTGTGAATTCAAATTCTTGGAGGAAAAGTGGCTTTGGTTCACTCTTTCTGCCAGCTGACACACAAAAATACTAATGACTTTCCTCTTGCTCCATGAAAATCTAATTGTGATACATTAATGGCCTTCATTAGATGTGTCACCTAACATCCCCTAACCCCCCCGTCACACACTTATTGTCCTCCCCTCCCACTGAGACGTTTTATCACTCTTCTAATGATGTGAAGGGAGGCACAATCCTTTAGCAGCAGCACGCGCAATGACTGCAGTGTGATGATGAAATGTACTGTCATATCTCAGGTCCTGTGCAACCACCTTAACCGTCAGTCTTCCTAGTTTTCTCAAATCACTCTACAGTTTATGGTAACTCTCTAGAAATATGTGCGAATGACCCCTTTTCATGATTGAACTATGCTACCTGATTAGAATCATAAAACTGGAAGCCTTTAGGTTGGAAAAGACCTTTAAGATCATTGAGTCCAACCTAGCACTGCCAAGTCCACCACTCAGCTGTGCACTCCAGGAACCCTGTAGACCATTTCTTTTGTGTTGTATTGCATTTCCAGTTTTGTGAGTCATCCCACAGTGTTTCCATGATGGCAAATATGTCATGGCTTTCCTGCGGCACAATGACTTGCAGCTCCTCCTGTTTGCTGCCCATGCTCCATGCATTGGTGTGTGTGCACTTCAATGAGGATATTGATTCCACCATCTTTTTTGGGGAAGAATCCCTAATTCCTACATGATTATTTGCAGGAATTTACATGGTTTCTAGCACATTGATAACCCTTGTGTCTTTGCTTCCACATGGCTCTCCATCTTCAGCCTCTACTAGGGTGACAGACTGAAGGACTTCTTTAGCACACCATGCCTCAAATATTGTTTGCTGCCCCTTGGCATATCTCTAGCAAGCCTGTTTTTCTACCTTTCCCCATTCAAATCTAGTTTAAAGCTCTTTCAGCTCTGTCTGGGCAGCTGCATCAGTGGTGGGTGCAGAGCTTAGAGAGGCCTTGGCTTTCTGCAGGGGGGAATAATATTACTCCCTGATCATGCTGACAGCTTCAGCTCCCACTCTGTTGCACAAACTGAATATGCCATGCCCTTTTTGACTGCCTTATTGGTGGTACTCCTGGTCCCTAGTGCTCCCCAGGGTCTTCTTTTATGTGTGGGGAGCTTGGCCACTATTGCTTCTGGCCCTATCCAGGTCTCCTCAGATGCTGTGGCATGAGCTGTTTGCTCTCAGTGGGTCTTGTCTTGTCTCCCCCTGACAGCCATGCTGCAGCACTCCACTGCAAAGCTTGCTGGCACTTAGAGCTGCTTGCCTTGGTGATTAATGCTTAATGAGTTCATTATCCTATTTAACATTTCATGGATAATTTGCAATTACTTAAAAATAAACATGTATATTCAAGGTCTGAATTAACAGAGAGAAAAAAGCAAGCACAAAAATACATACATATTGATAATGTTGGTAACTTCTTAGAACAGGAAAAATCCCCTCCACACACACATCATCCAAACATATAAATAGGTAGATATGTGCACATATAGTTGTCCTGGGTTCAGAATACTCACACATATATGCATGTGTATTAGCCTCCTTTATGTCTTTAGAAGGTAGTATTAAGATAGCTCTTCCTGCTACAAGAAAATTGTGAATTCCAAAGAAATTTCTATCACCTGCTTCCTGAAATAGTGAGAGCTAACTGATTAAGATTTAGGTATTTTCAGCTTGAGCATTTCCACCAGTTTCCCACATAGGTATATAGGGAAACACAGAATATAAGAAGTAATATTGGGATTCATTCGCACATGTCAGAAGGGACGGATCCTCCTCACAAGGAGGGCTGTATTAGAAAATAAATTAAGTATTTCAGTGATATCTCTGCATCACTGAGAAGGCATTCCCTACCATGCCTTCTCTTCCACTGTTACTTTCATTCCTGCTATGTTGTTGCTTCTTTTGCTGTCTTTCTCTACCTCGAAGGTGATGATCTCTACAGCACATGGAACATAACTGATAAGTTATCTCCCTGGTAGACATCACATGCCAGGTAAAGAGACTTGTATTTAACATACAACACCTGAGATGAGCCTCCACATGACAATATCCTTTAGATTACAGTTTCTTGGCTTGTTTAATACGGTATTATGCTAGACAAGACTTGCAGATCAGAAACTGTTATACGTTATTTTGTCTAAATCAAAACCGATATTCACCTTAGAGGAAATTCCAGTTCCCATAGAAGCTAGAGAAATTTTGCCTTCAACTTTACTGTGACCAGAGTTTCAATCAGAGTTGCTAAACAGAAAAACAATTGAATATATTTAGTGTTTATCATTTCAGACAGAATCTCCTGCTTTTTGTTAAATTAGTACCAAATAACAGTAACTTCTGAGAGTATTAGAGGGCAATGGAAGAACAAAGGAGGAAAGAAATCTTGAGAGTAAATATTTTTCTTAGAAAGGCACATGTTGTCCTTTAAGCACACATACCATTACACCCCATCTGTGGAAACCTCAAGAGGAACAAATAATTAGTATGTTATAATCTGTATCAAAGCAAAATTAATGGTGTCCTGTGGGGCTACACGTGTCTGGGAAATTTATGATAGTGAGAGTTTATTGGAAATTCGCTCTGGAACCTGCCCAGGAATGGATTAGGCCATTACAGAGATGGACAAAGGCATCCTTATCCTTCTGCTCTAGCAGTGGATCACAGGTCGTGGTCTCTGGAATTATATTTTTATGGACAATGGTGCAGGTCTCCTACCACAGACCTTCTGCAGAGCGGGAAATAAATTCACCCCTACTTCAGCTCAAAACTCTTTGGAAGTTTGCTGCCCAGAAAAGCATTTAGCAAATATCTGCCAAAAAATAATCAGAAGAAATAAAATAACTTGGGGGGACGACTTGTATTTAAAGTGTTTAAAAATGCACCGATACTTGTGCTTCTCTAAGTTACTCAGATGTCACAACAGTGGCTAGGGTAAAAAAACTGAGCAAAACCAGAAATACTGTTTTTCTTCATAATTCTGGATACATTTACAATTGAAATATAGAATGATTTGACAAAACTGAGCTAAAACCTTTCATGTGGTTGTAATGCATTTCAGCTAGAAATGCAGGAATGTTATATCATCTTACAGCCAGGGTATAAAATCATAAGAAGAAGAGAACATTTAAACTAGATTTATCCCCTGTGGAGGGCTTTGTACGGAAATTAGAATATGATCAGATTTCTGAATGGTAATTTAATAGCTAATTTAAAAGCCTCCCTTGCTTGAATCATCAAGAAACCACAAGATACAGAGTTACATATTATTCAATGGGTATTGAAAGCATATGCTAGTGAAGAAAGGACTCCAAACACAATATAAATATATAAGATTACCTAAAATGTCAGGTGCATTTGCTAATTTTTAAATCACAAATTAGCACAAAAGCAACCTGTTGTTCTGGCTTTAGGCAGATTCTAGCTAATCCCAACAATACCACTCTGGGAAGTAATTCCTCAGTCAACATCCTGTCTATTAAATTCACCTGCAAATAAATGAGTGTTGCACTGCAGCCAGAGACTTGGCAAAATTCATCCAATTTGGGACTGAAATTTCCCTGCTTTCACCTCCCTGTCTTTGATATCGAAAGCTGTGCCTTTAATACCTGCACTAATCTCAAATGCAGCATGAACTGAACCCTGATCACTCAAGCAAGCATCAAACCACATGTAGATCTGCATTATCACTGGTGCCTCACACTCAGGCTCAAACTGTGTCTTACCCTTTTTGTCCCTGCTATTAGAAATTTTTTATATACTTGCTTTTATAATAATGTCCCTCATGCAAAGAGGTCAAGGAAAATCTGAACTATTAAACTGATTGCACCAAGCACAATAGAATTAAGTGGCACCCCATCAGAATCTTGCAGGAAGAATACATTTTCAGGTGTTCTCTGCTGCATTAGAAAAGTAGATTTCTATTATTTATTAAATAACTGCTGTCCATTTTTACACCATCTCCTCTTGGCTTAAAGATGCAGTTGTGAAACCAGGAGATAGCTTTGCTTGTACAGCTGCACAGGGAGGATTAATTTTGTAAATGGGTGATGATGCACAGTTCCACTTTGTCTTCTGGTTGGATGGATGAGCTCTGAAGCAGGGGGAAAAAGGAAACGAAATCAACAAAGAAATCAAACACACAAAACCCAAGCAAACAAAAATCCAATAGGGAGTCAGCTTCATTTCTCTTCCAACTAAATAAGCCTAAAACACACATAAATTTCCTCACAGGAATTTCGCACATCATTGCGAAAATACAGGTTCACCTGCCAAAAGCCAGGAGGTTATTCTGTGGCTGCTTCTAAATAAGCATGCTGTGGATGGTTTGCTGATTACTTCAAACCAGGTCCTTCCAAGATGATTTCACTGAAAATGACTGATTTACTTTTGTGCACTGACCCTCTGCTTCCGTGGTCTAGAGAAGAATTCAGAACCACCTCAGAGCTGCCTCTCTGTCAGGGGCACATAGACATCGGTGAGACTGGCTGGTCCACCTCCCCTGTAGGCAGAAGTCCAAGGCTTGTGGCCAGGGCACATGGATTAATCTCATCCATGAAGGGGGAAAAGCACACACAGCAGGAGGCACTGCAGGTATTGGCACAGGCAGAGCCATGCATGCTTGTCTTTCAGGATGGTGTAACAGTCATCTGTTTAAAATAAGCGAGAGCCATGTCTTTCTAGCACAGGCTTGATCCAAAGTGTACTGAAGTGAAAGAAGGGCTCCTGACTCAACTTCTAAACTGATCAAAAGTTGCCTGTCCTATGGGATTTTCCTGGAAAGTTAACATTTTACTTAAACAGAAAAAAGTTTGGAAGTCATTTTCTTCCAGAAAATAAAAAAACGTTTAATCAAAAAGGTAAACCAGTGTTTCAGTGAATGTAAAAATAATAATTTGGCAAAAGAAAAAAAGAACCAAAATAATTTCCTTGAGGAAAATATCTTTCATGAAGATTTATAAGTTAAAAATATCTTTCATGAAGATTTATAAGTTAAAATGCTGTGTTCAAACAGCTTGCAGTAGCTACCTAATTGTGGTGATCTGTCAAAAAGAAACAAAGACAAATAATAAATGTCTGCATTTTCTTATATAAAACATCTCTCTCACCATTTTATGGGGCAATTTCTCAATTGCAGCCGAAATCTAAAATTATCAGTTTTGATCAATAGTCTAGGTAGATGAAAAATTTGGCCGACCCATTAAATAAGAAAGTTAATAAGAATAGAGAACCGTCTCACAGTTCATGAAATAGTACAGCAAAGTATAATTTTTCAAGTCCTAGTAATTATGTTGGCTATCACACCATTACGGATATAATGTGAAGCTAATAAGCCAAGTAATTAGAATGCACTAGGTCAGAGTTTTCACGTTAATATGTGAAGGGTAAATGAGAATGAGTCATTATAATATTTAGCATATGGCTAAAACAGTACAAAAGCAATAGATAAAAAAAGGCTACTTTTTAGAGGGAAAAATGTTCATTGAGTTGAAAGTTGTTTGTATTGACTTACATGCTGGGCCTAATGAAGGTCATCATGGGGATTTAATTGTGTTACAGATGCACCAGAGAGGTCTGACTAACTGAGTTCTCCTCTCTGAATGTTGCTGCATTCTGCTGCTGTCGCCTAAGCTCTCACAGGCTGAATTGCCTTTCTCACTTACAAGCCGCTTACAAATCGAATGCAGCACTACAAAAGACTGTCTAACACAAAAGACCCAAATTAGTCCATACCTCAGAAAAAGAAGTGTGATATTCCTGAAACACAGGAGTGGATATAGTTTCACGATGTTTCAGTTCATAAAGTTGCCAAACCTAATTCTGTTGGTTTATGTTCACACTGCCAGACTGTTCACTTATTTTTGAAAGAAAGCTGAGTACAGACCTTGGAGTCCATAAGTTTACTGAAAAATAGTTAGATGCAATCCACAGCACCAAGGTTATTCACTCACAGCTCTTTACAAGCCCAAACTATCAGATTACTTTTCTCCTCAGCCAAAAATATAGCAAACAGTGCATATACAGTTTCAAAATGTACTTCACTTTCAGTCCTTGAGGAGACAGAATGACAAATTCCAATAGAATATGCAAAATGCAGAGGTTAAAAAAAATTACTACACCACCACATTTTACAATGAGAGGTCATAGGGAGAAATTTAAGGCATTTACTGCATTTGTTATGGGGCATGATGATGCCTCAAGTTTGACTGTAATGCCTTAGGCTGCCTACCTTGATGAAATAGAAAGTGCTATGTGAAAGAGGATTGAAATAGTCAAGTTTTCTTGTCTCTGCTTTCCAGTGAAGCCTCTCTTTTTGAGCCCCATTTGTCAGTATCAAAGAAAAATGGAGATCATGAAATAGGTCTGTAGCAAGTGCATGGAGAAATGCACAGAATGAATGAAAGAAGTCAATGGGAGAAGTCATTTGAATTCTTCTGGCAAAGCTGCAGGAAAAAAAGACTGCCTCCCAGAAGGTTTTGAATTAAAAAGATGCCTTTGAGGTTTCGGGCTCTTTTCAGCCTGCATGTTGTGAGTGATATGAAATGGTAAGACGAAAACATTAAGAGCTCTGAGGAATGTACATTCCTACACCTCACCATGCAGCCTGGCTTTGAAGGGTGGGTATGAAAAGTCCTGAAAATTCACTTCGGAAACTGAAAAGGAAAACCACTCTGATGGGACACAGCTTGCAGTACACTTAAGAAGCACTGAAAATGTAGGCATTGTCACATATGCGCAGTAATGGTCTCTATCTGAGGACCTGATCTGGGGGGCAAATCTGCCTTTTATCCCATATCTGCGTTACAGAGGACAATATGTGTAAAGTCCATGTGGTAAATGGGTGTATCCTTTGCAAGGAAATAGTTTTAACAAATGCCATCAAGTCCAGTCATAAAAGAAATAACATTGAGATGGAAATTGGAACATGCCCAGGAAAAACATAATGATTAAGTCAAATTAATCACTCCAAGTTCTCTAAGGAACCAATACAAAATATAACTGGAAGATAGATGTTTGCATTTTGTATGAAATGTAATGTAAATATGAGCTATTCCAATCTTTACAAATTTCATACACTGAAATTCTCTGGTTCACATTTTAGCTAAATCAGACACCTTTGGTAGAAAATCATGAATGGAATTGAAACTAGGTCCTTGACATCAAACTGATTCATACTGCTTTTGCATAGATGATCTTAAGGTCCTTTCCAACCCTAACTATTCTATGATTCTATGTAGAGTGTATTTAAGGAATAGGGCCTGACCTGACTTCCACAGCCTCTATTACATGGAATTTCTGGAAGCAGAAGTGGGTGCTAGAGGATGTGAGAACTCACAGTTTACCAAACCTCAAAAGTAAGAAATGTTAAGGAAAAGGAACAGTCTTCTCATGGCTGCAGTGCTACCATCCTCAACACCTTTTTTGATTACAGTCTGCCTGAGGGAAGAGGTTTGCTAAGAAGCACAAGCAGCAGCCAAGAAATGAGATCAGCAAGGGGTAGCCCCCATCCAGAGATCTGGAAGCTGGGCCAACAGCAGTGGAGCAGCAGGTCTTATAGGCAAGGTCTGTGCCTCACCAGTCCTCTGAAAGGGGAGTGTGCCATGATTCCAAACAAACTCCTTAGTGATCTTCTTCAGGAGCTACTCACCAAAGCAGGTCTTCTTGGCATCAGCAGCTTCTACTTGTTTAGATCCTGCTAAATGAAAATGTCAATGAAGTGAATATAAATGAGTGTAAGAGTAACTTTTCATTGCCAGACTATGCTCTCAAATTATACTTCCTCAGTAATTGCTTGACTGATGTATCTAAGCATATATCTTTCGTATCCATACTAATTAATGAGTTGGCACCCCAAGAGATTCAAAAATGTGCTTTTTCCTTCCCTGGAAATTATGTGCAAGTCTCCAGAGTATTTCCATGTAAAGTTCCATGTAATATTTATATTTCATTAAAATATACTTTTTTACTTTGGTAACTATCCTTTAACTAACTCCCACAGGTCTTAACTGTGTTCACAAAAGGGCATAAATAATTCATGACATCATTTATGCAGTTACTGTCACTATTGTTTTTTCTGTTGCATGCACTATCCATGAATTTGGACCTCTCAGGTGCACTTCTTCCCAAGTGAAAGCTTTGCATCTCTTCAAAGAGCAGTGCTCATCCTGCAGGAAAGGCTAAGGGAGATACAGGGAGGAGTTGCACTAGTTTTGCTAATGGTTTCAGGAGATAACAGAAAGACTTGGGCTCCTGAATGATGGGGATCAATGAGTTTCTGTCTTCCTGATGCCTCTCTAAAGAACTTGGTGATAAGATGCTCAGACATCACGGGGTTTTTTTTAATTTATTTTATTTTTTCACTCAGTAAGATGCTTCAAGCTGATAAAAGCTTGAAAGCACTCAGAATTTATTCATCCACTCATTCCCCCCACTGTCTGCTATTCCATGCCCCATGTATATCAGAAGGAAGAAAAGTGACACAGAATACGACACTGAACCTGCTTTAATCCTTGCCCTTCTAGTCCAGAGTGAAGTTAATTTTCATTAAATTACAAGTCTCTGTCACAGATGCAGGTGCGAATGTCACCAGAAGACATGCATTGTCAGTTTTTATTTCATCATTCTCTGAAATCAGGAGACAATTATTCATGTTTAATATCTGAACTTTAAATAGCTTTAAAGACGTTGAAGTAGGTGCCCACTTACTTAAATAAAAAAAAGTGGAAGTTTAAAATTCCTGTAGGTTTCAGAGGATGAGGGGAAATATTTTAATAAAGGCCTATCATAAAATGGAAAAGTAATTTTTTGCTTTATATCTGTTCAAGTTTTCAGCAGAACTCAACTTTGGTTGGTTCTTTCGTACAATTATGACCAGTGCCTAATCCAGAACAGAGATGGAACATGGGATCTGATGAAATCCATCCACAGGTCCTGAAGGAGCTGCAAATGAAGTTGCTAAGCCATTGTCCATCATATTTGAAAAATCATGGCAGTCAGGTGAAGCTCCCGACTGCAAAAAGGGAAATATAACCCCCGTTTCCAAGAAGGGGAAAATGGATGACCCAGGGAACTACGTATCAGTCAGCCTCACCGCTGTGTCTGGTAAAATCTTGGGGCAGATTCTCCTGGAAGGCATTCTGAGGCACATGAAGAACAACAAGGTGCTTGGTGACAGCCAGCATGGCTTCACTAAGGGGAAATCCTGCCTGACCAATCTGGTGGCCTTCAACGATGGCGCTACGGAACTGATGGACAGGGGTAGAGCAGTTGATGTCATCTACCTGGACTTTTGCAAAGCGTTTGACACTGTCTTGCATGACATCTGTCTCTAAATTGGAGAGACATCAATTTGATAGGTGGACCACTCGGTGGATACAGAACAGGCTGGATGGCTCAATGTCCAGCTAGAGGGCAGTAACGAGTGGTGTCCCTCAGGGATCGGTGTTGCAAATGGTCTTGCTCAACATCTTTGCTGTTGACATGGATAGTGGGATTGAGTGCGCCCTCAACAAGTTTACCAATGACACCAAGCTGGGTGGTTCAGTCAATACGCTGGAGGGAAGGAATGCCATCCAGGGGGACATTGACATGCTTGTGAGATGGACTGATGCCAACCTGATGAAGTTTAACCATGACAAGTGCAAGGTCAAACACCTGGGTCAGAGCAATCCCAGGCACAGCTACAGGTTGGACAGAGCAGCCCTGCGGAGAAGGACTTGGGGGTGTTGGTCGGTGGTGGAATGAATATGAGCCAGCAGTGTCTGCTTGCAGCCCAGAAAGCCAACGGTATCCTGGGCTGCATCAAAAGGAGCATGACCAGCAGGTCGAGGGAGGTGATCCTGTCCCTCTACTCTGATCTCGTGAGACCTCATTTGGAGTATTTTGTGCACTTCTGGTGTCCTCAACATAAGAAGGACATGCAACTGTTGGAACAAGTCCAGGGGAGGGCCATGAGGATGATCATGGGATGGAGCACCTCCCGTATGAAGATAGGAGGAGAAAGTTGGGGCTGTTCATCCTGGAGAAGAGAAGGCTGCGTGGAGGCCTCATAGCAGCCTTCCAGTGTCTGAAGGGGGCCTATAGGGATGCTGGGAAGGGACTCTTCATCAGGGACTGTAGTGACAGGACAAGGAGTAATGGGTTCAAACTTAAACAGGGGAAGTTTAGATTGGCTATGAGGAAGAAATTCTTTACTGTGAGGGTGGTGAGG
>JANRGW010049688.1:0-20247 GCA_024733675.1 Psilopsiagon aymara | reverse complement strand
ACATCACTAAGCCATAACTAAAACATTGGTGTTATCAGCGCTGTTCTCAGGCCACAAGTCAAAAACACAGTGCTGCAGCAGCTACTAAGAAGGAGAAAAATGACTGCTGCTGCCGAACCCATGACATTATTCTAGTTAGAAGCATACAACTGTTCCTGTATTGCTGAGTCATCAGTATCTGTGTCTGAATATGTTTGTGTGGTGACAATCTATCTTGAAGCTCCAATGGGAGGTAGTATTTCAGGATTTGCCTTGGGCATGAGCTGACCTGTGACACTGTGCAGTGCAAAGTGCATCCAAGTGACACAATGGAAAGTTGTGGCTTGTTTCTGATTTAAATAATAACTTTTAAAAAGTCCCAGAAAGCCCTCCCATCCAAAAGACATGTTTCTTGCAGTTGTGCTTTTCCATTCTGATACAGCAGCACTGCCCATAATTGGATTTTGCTGTTTTCTTTTGCCCCTAGGAAATGTAAAATTAAATTAGACTTCTAGCAAGCTAATCTTGTGACTATGTGTTTCAGAGTTCCTGTGTTCTGGAATGTGGTATCTTGGATGCTGCCAGTGGCATTGGCTGTTCCAGTGATGTCTGCTCTCAGACTGGCAGCTAAAAATGGTACAACTTGCCGTGTGTGAGGCCATGGGGACATGCTTCTGTGTGGCGGATGTGTCCCCTTCCCCTCGAGCTCTGCAATGCCGAGCAATGTTCTGCAGGGAAGTTTGCCTTTAGTAGATTCCCCCACCCTTTGCAGTTGTCAGTTTGGAGATTCTCTGAGCTTATTGCAAAGCCAGTTACGAGCCTTTTAAATTAGCTTTATACTCATACACCAGCAGGATGTTTTTACACGCTTTTAGCACTATATATTTAGAGAAATGAAAGCAAAACTTAAGGCAAGCTTTCTCTTTCTCTGCCTAAAATCAAGTTAAAGAATAAGGTTGTAAGAAAAGCCTGTAGCTCCTTAGAACAAATGCTACATCCTGTGGTATGATAGTAGTATTATATCATAAATGTCATGGTCTGAAATAGCAACTGCAACTGCAAAGTCAGTACAGCACCCCCAACCTCACCACCGGTCTGGGTCTGGTACTGCCACTGGTTATGCCTTCTTCCTTCCTCAACCCCCCCTTTCATACCTTTTACGTCTTCAGTATCTAGTTGATGGACTCCCAAAACAGTGGCTTCTACTACAACATTCCTTCAAGGAAAGGCTGTGTGAGAAGTGCAGGATCCAACTGTGTGTGATCTGCAGAGCTTTAGAGGTGTTGGGCTGCCTCCAGTGCAGGTGACAAGTGTGTGTGACTCCACTTGTGAGTGGTGCAAGTGGTGTCTATGCAATTAACTTGTTCGTAGCCTGAGATCCATATTATGGCTTATGACCCCCTCATCTCTGTGTGTCTGAAGTATCAGCACAAAGAGGACACACATCATAGCATGTGGCTGAGGAAGTCGCTTGTGCGTGGCTGGGATTTTAAGTGTGGAAAATCCCAATCCTGGCTTTTTTCTGTTGCAGAAGTAAGCAGGGAGTAGAGACGCAGATGATGCTAACCATGGCTTATGAGTGTTAAGCTAAATATAAAGCAACCTGATCATGGCAAGTACGTAAGAGGGTTCAGTAAATGTTTGTATTGATTAAACTATTAACAAGAATAGCAAATCCCATTACACTAATCATTATTACATTGCTTTCCAGCCCCCTCCTCCCTTTTTCTCCTCCCCAGAATGTTTTTCCTAGGACACAGCAGACACATACAGGGAAATGCCCCACCTCAGGGCCTTGGCTGTCTGAAACACCTCCCAGCATTCACCGTGGAGGTGATGGTGTCTGCACACTGGGCTCTGGCTTCAGTGGAGTTCTATGTGGTGGCCTCTACTCAGGAGAGGAAAGCCTGGAGAAAAGTGGAGAGAGACTGCTAGTAGGAGAATGACAGTGCTGAAGAGTACTTAATCCAGAGGAGGCATACAGACATCCAGGGAAGAATAGTGCTGGCTCCTAGGTTAGTTACTAATGTGTTTTCAAATGGGGAAAGGATGTGTTCATGTAACCAGCTTCCCTCTGCTTCTCCATTGCCAGGCAAAACTGTTGTATTTGGAATCCAATTCTGTGCTTGCTTAAAAAGGGTAAAGAGAATAAAAAGTATAAAAAGTGTAATTCCAGGAAATGAATGGGTTAGTGGTGGCCTTGGCAGTCCTGGGGGAATGGTTGGACTTGATGATCTTATAGGTCTTTTTCAACCTGTTTGCTTTTATGATTCTATGGAAGTATTACAGTTGGGGATGGGGAGAAAGAACAGGACTTGGCTGATCAATTGTTTCTGCTCTGAGTTGTAGGATAGAGGGTTTGTGGTAAAGTTTGTTTTCTTTAAAGAGAGTTATAGACTTAAGTTAAATGGATCGAAGTGATAGCTAATATGTATTAAACACACTTTTTAGTGCAGTTCTGTTATAATGTATCTCATGGTGGTATTGCCTCACAGTCATAATTTTTTGCTTCTGTGCAGTAGTTGTCTGTATCCCAAAGGACAGGAGGGCTTTATAAACAAATGTAAGCCATTCCCAAATCCTCAGGCAAGAAAAACTTCCCCTGAAGTCTTCAGGAGCTTTGCTCACATAATGTTTCTAGTTTCAAGCCATGAAAATGCTGTATATACAAGCGGACGTTCTCCTTTGAGTGAAGGTCACTTCAGGGAAATAGCAGTAGTCATGTAGCGGCCCACACACATCCCCTGTGGTGGTTCGGAGGAGAAAATAATGGTTATCAACTCGAACTAGAGAAGGTTATGTGCGCAGAATGGGATTGTGCATGGAGGGAGTTGATGACTGGCTCAAAATGGGGTTCTGGCTAAAGAAAACCTTTTCTAGGACATTCTACAGAACACACAGGTTTGGCTTAATAAAGAACAGGTTATTTGCCAAATATGTGAAGACTAAAACCTAAGCTTTTCGTTGGGGAAGTTTCTGCTTTAGCATGTTCTCTGCCAGTGCTTTGATGTGCTGGAATTAAAATGTTTGGTTTCACTCTGGCTTGGTATTAAGCTGGTTTAATGTCTTATAGAAGCTGTTCTTAAAGCTTTCCTTCTCCTCTCTAGATCCAGCTCCCTGGGTGGGTGACATCTCTTATCATCAGTCAGGCAGTTCTGAGTTGTGCCTTTAGATAATGAAAACCAAGACCTTGCATTTTTCTTCCCAGCAGAGTTCTTCCTCTATTTCCTTTCATCTCAGATGTTTGGGATTTTTCTCTGTGTATATCCCAGTATTTCACTGTCAGTGTTCTTTTCCTTACAGATTAGACTCACAAAGGAATCAGAGACCTGTCTCATGGCTCAGGAGGTGCTTTTTGTCTTCATCCAGTTTCTTGTTGTCTTGCAATTGAAAGTCACCACCTGTAGTCCTCCCCTGCCTGGAGTTTGTCACCTCTGATCCCAGCTATGCTCCTTCCCGTAGCATTTCTTCATTGTGGCATGACAGGATTGCCGTGTAGCACTCCATGGGTTTCCTTTCTGGCTGAAAGACATCAGGGGAGGTTTAGTTCTTCAGTGTTGTTCAGTTGTTTCAACTGACTTCATTCACGCTGTCACATTTTACTGCATCCCCTCCCTCATCACACCTGCCCTGTATCACTGCAGCCACTGGCACACACATTGCAGAGGGAGGAACAGATTATTTCATAAATGGTCAGGGTTGGAAAAGACCTGAGGATCATCCAGTTCCAACCCTCTGCCATGGCCAGGGATGCCTCATGCTGGACCAGGTTGCTCCAAGCCCTGTCTGACCTGGCCTTGAACACTGCCAGGGATGGGGCATTTACCACTTCTCTGGCCAGTCTGTTCTAGCGCCTCACCTCCCTCACAGGGAAGAACTTCTTCCCTATATCTAATGTGAACTTCCCCTGTTTAAGTTTGAACATCGCCCCTTGCCCTATTGCTACAGTGCCTGATGAAGAGACCCTCTCCAGCATCCTTGTAGGCCCCCTTCAGTTACCCACCTATATGTTCAACATGGCATCTGCACCATGCTTGATGGCCCTGATTCAACACTCAGAAAGGTCAGTGCAAAGAGGCTACTGAGGTATAGACACCTGAAGGCAGTGTTAGATGGAGAGCCAGGGACCTCCTCCCCTTTAGCGTGAAAAGATTAGTTCAACCAGTGGGGACACCTGGAGATCCATCTCATTTGCTGTCTTTTAGGGGATTTTTCCTATCCTAAAGCCTGGATCAGTGAATCACAGCAGGCTCTGGGTGCTTTGGTTCAAGCAGGGATGTTTGGGAGTACACCATTTCAGTTCTAGCCATGTGCTGGAGCAAATGTAATTCCAAAGCCATCACAGCCTGCAGCAGTGAGACCACTGCTGGAGGAATGGGGGAGAAATGATCCAGCAATGAAGAAGCTACAGGATATTTTTGGGTTTGCCCTTTGAAAGCAACTACTGTGCCTCTTAAATCCCAGCGAGATGCTGGAGAGCAGCTAATGCTCTGCCTCAGTGTTGGAGATGGAGCTGGCTGGTCTTGCTTTTGCAACTGCTCTACATCTGCTGCGGGTCTGGCTGCAGAGCTCAGAGGAGGATCTTTTTGTGTAGCAGCAGGCTCTGAAGCACCTCCCATGCCCACTTGCTGGGAGAACCCTTTGTTCCTTTGCTCCTGCACTGATTTTTGTGGCAGTGCTTGCCTGGCAGAACTGAGCTCTGGGTAAACACCCACCACTGAGGCCAATGACAGACCCTGCAAAAGGTTTTGTGTCTTTATTTGTTAGTTACTTAATGCACATTTGGGTCACATCTCTTGGTATGATATGAGATTTCTACATAATGTGAATACGCACAGTGTTGACAGCTGTGGTTTTGAAGCTGTTTACGATAGGGGTGATGAACAACATTTACCAGTTAAGGCAACACAAGCCAAATCTGGTTTGACTTTGCCCTTCGGGCAGCTGGTTGCATGTGGCTGTGCCCTGGGCTGGACTTTGTGGGGCTGGACTGGTGCAGGAAGGCAGTGTCCTTCAGGTGTCTGAATGCTGGAGGGGGCAGGAGCCTGTTCCAAGGATGCTTTCCCAGCCCTCTTCCTGTTGGGTGCGACATCCTCATTCGTCCCAGCCGAGGTGAGAGCTGCCATTACAGTGGGTGCTGTTTAGTTCTGAGGTGCATGTAGCTGAGCTGTGAGCATGTTTGCTCACCTCTCAGTTTTTGGACTCCAGTGGAGGCACAAGGAGCTGCAAGCTTCTCTTCAGGAAAGTGAAGGCACAGTTCGCTAGGTAAGAGAGGACTGTGACACAGAGGGCTGCAAAGAGAAAAGTGCTGCTATCTCAACCACTCACTCCACAGCAAAAGAACATTATTGTGTCCAATAAATAAATAAAAGCATCTTCAGTAATAGAATTATATGATGATATATTTTATATATAGAAAAAAAAATAGATAAAAATAAATAAAAGTCATCATGGGCTTTGGATTCCCAGAGCAAACAACCCAGAGGACTGTTCCCTGGTCCCACTCCTATCCGTGCCCTTTGTACTGAGGACAGGAGGAAGGTTTGGGGGGGACGAGGCTGCTGACAAGCTGAGCTCCCTCCACACTGTGCAAGAGAGCACTGCATCCCTCAAATGAGCACTGAGTAATAGCAGCCAGCAGCAGGGTGGCCACAAGCACTGGGCCTCCCAGTGCTGGCTGGGATTGAGAGCAGGGGCTTGAGGAGGGTAATGGTAGAGGTGGTGATTCAGGGAGTTGAGTGACAGATTTCTTCGTTATTTACCCCATCTGTTTCTGTGATATACTCCACATCTAATGCATATCACTTGGAAAGGAGCACAAGATGCCCACTTTTTCTGCTATGTCATGAAAGAGAGCTTAGCTGCCTCCTCTTGCAGCTTTTATTGTCATTCCTCTCTTCATCTTTGCTAAGAAAGCAAGGTGCTTTCTTGGGAATCTACAGCCAGGGTCTGCCTTCAGTGCTGAGGCTCTTGCAAGCCTGAAGAACACCTTCAAATGGTGACAAGTCTTGCAGAGGAGACTTGACATGCCACTAAACTAAATAATATAATTTGTAATGCAAACATTTATAGAGCAAATAAATAACTCTCAATGACTGTGACATATAAATAAACTTAATTAGCAGGTTATTCTAAGTCTTCCTTCCTGTAAACAGCTAGCTCTGATAACAAACCTCTTCCAGTGAACACTGAGGCAGCAGTGACTTCTGTGTGAAGAACTAACCAAGAGGAGAACTTCTGCCATCTGATAAAGGCCCAGGGCTGCCAGCTACTGAATTGTGTTTTGCTGATGGGAGCTGTGGGGGTTTATTTCTTTTCTATGCCAGAGGAGGGAGCTCAGGTGGTCCCTGGGACAGTGGGGGCTTTATAGAGCTGATGCTGCACATATTGGCTCTGTCCTGCCAAGGTAATCTTAGTTATAAGCCCAGCCTTAACACCTTTAACATGTTTTAAGCTGTCAGTGACCAGCCCTGGTGAGGAGTGGCCACAAACAAGGACTTTGCTTTTGAAAACCATGTTAAGGAAAAAAACTTTAATGGCTACAACATTTTAAAGACATTTTCCCCCTCATCTAAACTTCATTAGAGAAATGCAATATGTTCAATTGTGCTTGACTGCGATAAGTGGTTCCTACCTGGAGCCTTGAAAACCTTCTTCCATTTAGAGGAGGTTTTTCTCTCAGGTAAGCTGTGTGTGTCTGGTTCCATTTCTTCCCATATCAGGATGGACGGCTTCTTCATCAGCCCAAACATGCCTGCCAAATTAACAGGGTATGAGCTACATTAACTCATTCAGCTCAGTCTTGAACTACATCGTTATGTTTCTCCGCATGAAATATTGCCACTTGCAACTATTTCTGATTGCAAACCTGAACATTATAAGCTCCATAACCACCATTCACGCCGGGGAGGAGGGAGGCCATAGTTTATAAGGCTTAGAGTGTGAAAGCTCCAAAGACAGATATTCCTTCCCACATCATAGAAATTTATTACATGTTCCATTGGAATTTCAAACCTTTATTTTTTGTATCAGTTGCTGAAGTGATTTTTAGGAAAGCTTTGGAAACGTTTCCATCATTTATATGATGAGGCCATACAGAATAAACAACAGAAAGCCCTGTTGTATGAACAACCTAATGCACTTCACAAGGCTCAGCTACCCACTGTGATGTCAGGTTATTTGCAGAAGGTCAAATCAATTTTATCATCAGGCAAACATTAGCACATTATTATTCTTAGAAGCCAAGCAAGTCAAGTCTTTTCCAAGAAATACATTTGAGCAAAAATCAAATGGCATTTGTTAGAAACCATCACTCTCTGGGACTTGTTCTCTTTAAGGCACTTACTCCCTTATTACCTTTGTAATGATAAGCCATTGCATCCAAATGTCATACAGGGACAAATCTGGGTTGAAAAGTTTCCTACTCTGTAGGGCAAATGAATCAGAACTGGGGCCTGTGTGTCTGTGGTGTAGTGGATAATCTTTGAGAGGGGAATTTTATCTGTTTGCTTACTTTGCTTCAAAAGAGGGTTCTGACCCATAAAATGCAGTGTCTACTCAAGGGACCATATGTCCTTTAAACCTGGTGGCTGCTGGAAGTTGTCTCCAGACAGTGGATGTGAAGGAGAGGGGAAAGGATGGCTGCTGGTTGAAGGAATGGTGACTTCCTGCTTAAGGAAAGAAGTGCTCTGCTTTGCTTTAAGGAAAGAGGGTGGAATAAGGTTTGAAGGAAAGTATTTCCTTAGTGTTGTTGCAAGAGCCCAAGGAAAGCTCTGGGTGAATTCTTCTGGCCAAGAACTGTTTGTGTCTGTGCCATGTTTGCTGAAAGCTGTAACAAAAGACACGGTGGGTGGTGGTTGGCTCCTGTTATCTGCCCATACCTGTAGCGCTGGCCCTGAGAAAGGAGACTTGGACTGAGCCTCTGATTCACATCGATCCTGGACGCAACTGTTTGTCGCATGCTTTAGCTCCCTGTGTCATTCTCATATATAAGATCTTGCTCATACCTCTCACTTGTCATATCTGATTATTGAAGTGCAGTGCCAGATGTATTGTAGCCGTGGTCTGTGGCACGTCCCTCAGGGAGGCAGCAGCAAGACTTGCCTTGTCCCCGGTCCTCTCTGCTTCTCAGAAAACAGTGTTAAGACTTAAGGTCCTCATTCACCCGCTCCCATGTTTAGGTTGCAGAGTCAGTGCATCACCCTGTTTTGCATCAGACAGTGTGAATCCACATGACTGACACATAGACATGACCTGTGCTCTGGAGCCAGTGGCATGAATAACAAATCTGCTAGAGACGTCTAAAGAGAGGTGCAAAGAGCAAATGGATGACAGCAGCATTCCTCTTGCCACCACTCTTTTCAGCATCCAAACATTTGGGGATACTGTTTCTGATGGATTATAGACTGTTGTTTTTAAAGGCTGAAATTTATTCTCCTATTTCTGCCTGTATTTTTATTTTCTGGACCTTATCCAAACAACACTGAAGTCTACTGTTCCTGAATGGATGGATGGACGGATGGATGGATGGATGGATGGATGGATGGATGGATAAGAAGGGCACAGTCCCTCTCTTCATGGTTTGTATGGTTATTGGAACTGATCAGGAATTTTCCATCAGTGTGTTTACTCATTGGAAAACGTGGGCTCCATAAATTGAAAGCAGGATGGAAATCTGAATCTCTGATGAGGACTAAAAGCTGTCCTGGTGCTGCACGAGTCTTGGGGAGCAAGAAAAGAGTGAAAATGCATTTTTAATACATGTAAATATGGAACCACAAAGGTGGCGAGAGGGGAGGAGTGGAAGGCAAGAGACCTGAAAGGATTTTTAGCTTTATATTGATGACGACTCAGTTAACTTAATGATGGGAGTGGGGAAAACAAGGCCCTAATGGGGGACAGGCACTTGGGCTTTTACAGTGAAAGGAAGTTCAAATACCAGATGGGTTTTCAGGAGCTAGAAAAATAACTTCTTGGGTTGTTTGGCACAGCTGTAAGGTTTAAATGGACTTGCGTGGTGTCTAAGTTATGTTTCCACCTTTAGGAGAAGGCAGAGTGGAACTTAACTACATTGAGACCTATAGGGAAAAGCCCCTGGGGAAGGGGAAAGCAGTTAGGGGTAGTGCCAGGTAAACGTACGGACATAAGTGTCTGTTTTAACCACTGGGAATGGTTCTTTGATGGCAGCCTCTTTATAGAAGGAATTACTATTACTATTCATTAATGAAAATAACTGTTTCTTCTTTACCAGTCTGTTGTTTTAAAGTTAACTCCATTTAGTCTGCGGTTAGAAATCAATGCTACCTGGCACAGCTATTTAGCAGGATAATTTTGTATCAGACAGCTTATAGGTTTCAAACTATTTGACCCAACCATAAGAATAAAAGATGTACTTCCAGAAAGTAGGGAAAAATCGCCCAAGAACAGAAGGAAGGCTCTGGGTTTTGGACAATACCTCCATAACAAATCATTTGGCTGTAACAGATTTTCACCACTTGCATTTATAATCCATAGGCCTGCAAAACAGGTTGATTTTTAATCCTCTGGTGGCACACTGTTGCCTGCTCTAAACTGGTGCATGTAAGACAATATTACTAAATCAGCCAACTTGGGGTGGAATCTGGCTCTGTGCTGGGATTTTTAAGAGGATTTACCACCACAGGCTGTACCTGCCAGGCATCTCCTCCTGGAGCCTCCCCAGGCAGCTGGAGGAGCAATCTAGTGCAAAGCGAAGCTCCCTGGGCTGAGCTGACCACAGGCCAGGCCAAGCCCTGTGTCCTGCAAGGAGAGCTCTGTAGAAGAGTTTGTTCTTGCCCTTTTCTTCCTACTGGAAATGCCACAGTAATTCCTCTGTGTTACCTGGGAGTTGGCAGGGTAAGTGTTGGGGAAAGGGTTTGTCAGTTGGATGGGAAATGTCAAGAGAGTAGATTTGAAGTCAGTAAATACTCAGAAGTTCAGTAACAAACACTGAATAACACTTGTCTGGTGGAAGCTGTCCAACTCTGGGTAAAGACACACAACGTTTCTAAACTGGTACAGAGTTAAGCTCTTGTTTGGGACATGTTTAAATTAGCATAAAGGTTGTGTAACATCTGTGACTATTTCCAATGCTCACAGAGCCAGAGATCAGTTTTGCATCATGCGCAAGTGGTGAATAGTTTCCCACATACTTTTGCTTTTCTGTTGCCTTGCATCTAACCCTACCACTGCAATTGCATGGAAACGTCTCTATCATTTGTTTCAGGAGCATGTCATAAATATCCGTATCTTTCTGGTGATCTCTAAAAATACCCTTCAGTCTTGTGTGGTTTAATGAGGGATGAAGCTTGGAAATGGAACGTGTCTGGGGTTTGTTGTAAGATAAGCATAGAGCATGGGAATAAAACTCATATGAGCTGAGCGGGGGCAGTGTCAGGAATATTGCTTTAGGATGCTAGAGAAGGCTTCTGGCAGAATTTAGGAGTAGAAGAGTAGATGCTTAGTGTAATGTCAGTATCCAACTACCTGGGCTTTGTTTGGTTTCTTGTTAAGAGATGATTCACTGCTGTTCATGTTGTCCACAGACGTAACATTTGGAAGAAAGCTGAAGAAGGCCACAGCAGCATGTGGCTCTTTCACCTCCTCTTTCCGTAATACCATGGCTGGTATTAGCAGTGAGCATGACAACATGTCCTGAATGCACGCAAATAAAATAACCCACTTTTTAATACATGGCAGACCAATATGCATTTTAGTTATTGCTTAAAGATCTTGGTGTGCAAACAGAAATCCCCCAGCCAGCAGCAAACAGGTAAACAAGGGCAAGAGGTAACAGCCTCAAGGTGTGCCAGGGGAGGTTTGGACTGGATAATAGGAACAATGTCTTCTCCAGAAGGCTGCTCAGCCATTGGAACAGGGCCGTGGTGGAATCACCGTCCCTGGAAGTGTTCAAACCTGTGTGGATGAGGCCCTCAGTGACGTGGGTTAGTGGCGGCCTTGGGAGGGCTGGGGTAAACGTTGGACTCGATGAGCTTAAAGGTCTTTCCAACCTGGTTGATTCTATGATTGTACCAAAGTACTGATGTGCACATCAGGGCTCTGGGTACCTGCTGGATTCTACCACAGCTCAGACTCACTTTTCACAGCCCAGCTCCTGCTTGCTGTGCCCGGTATTCCCGCACAGCTGCCTGCCAGGCTTGTTCTTTGGAAATCATGAAGCTCTCTGGCCTATAAAATGCATCTGTCAGGGCTGACCCTGCCAGGATTAACACCCAGAGTCCTGAGGGCTCTGCACAGATCTGAGGTGCCAGCCCCTTCCTGCTCACAGCCTTCCCACTCAGTCTGGTGCAGCAGCAGTGTGATGTGGGGATGGAGGTTTGGAACTGGCAATGAGCAAGGGAGAAGTGTTGCTGCAGCCTTCCTGGATTGTGTAACTCTTGGATGCTGTGGGTTTGTGTGTACATCCAGGGTGCTTGGCTCCTGGCAGAGACATTGTCTGATGAAATAAGAGACTTGCAAAAGCGCTTCAGGGAAGTGAAAACTGCCCTCCCATCAAAAGTCCGGTGGTGTTGACACGTAGCTGCTTGAGGAGACAGAAGAAAGCACATCCACTGCAGATGATTCACAGGTTCTTAGCTTAAAACAAAAGAAGCTTTGAGTGGGCATTTGCCGTTATCCTAAAAAAAAATGACTTCTCCCAACCTATAGTTTCAGAACAAGATCTGGGTTGTTTCGTAGCTCTGACGGCTGCTGTATCAAAGCTCTCCTCTAGTTTTTGCTAAATCCCCAGGAGACAGAAAGGCAATATAGCTCCAAGTCAGTTCATCTAAGACTTCTGGATAACCCATATTAAAGGCATAAAAGCATAGCTGCAGAAATTCATCATTTGATGCATAACTCCAAGCATGCTCATTTGCAGCCTGGAGAATGGCCTGATTTATCCATGGTGGCCTGCGGCTGTTGTAGCTAGGTGAAGTTAAATAATGCAACACTCTTTAAAATTGCATGAGTATATGATTTCATTTCCTCTGTTCATTCATAATTCCTACTTCCTTGTAGTTTACTGCAGTCAATGATTATCCCAGCTGTCCAATCCATCTCTGAAGTGAGTGGGAATGGCAGGTTGTTGTGACTCTTCCTTGCTCATGCACTAAGCTATACTTTTGCAAAGGAAAGGTGAACGTGCCTTCTGTGGTGAGGTTTAGGAATGATGAAAGGCCTAGCCTCTCATCTTAAGGAAAATGTAGCATGGAAAACATAATGAGGAAGGGCTACTTTCTAATAAAACAATTTGATCAACTACATTGACATCCTTAGGGAGCAAAAGAATTTCTACAGCATGTTCGCCACACAAGGGAGCAGTCCAGATGTCTCTGTCTCCTGTTCAGGCCCTCCACAAGGGTCTTGCTTTCTGGATCTCTATCACAAGAGAGCCTCCATGGACTAAACTGTGTGACTAACAAAAGTGGATGCTGAAGGAGAGGTGCAAGGCGAGCGCCAGTACCAGGAGAGCATCTCCCACTGCTACCAAAGGCAGAACAGAACTGCCAGACCAGCTCGACCTTTAGAAGAGGTGGAAGCCGTCCAAGAAGCCACGGGGCTGCTCTGAAGAAGCCTTGATTCTTCAGTGCTCTGTATAGTTCTGCCAGCACCTCAGTACCCAGCCCTGAGCAAGCGACCACAGCTCTGGACACCCCTCCCTGCCCAGGATTAGCTCGACTTGCCACTGCTGGTGTTGCTACCCTCACAGCTCTTTTCAATGAAGAGTGTCTGTGAGTGTTCTGTGATGTATAGAAGACAGTGATCAGCTGGATTAACCAAATTTGCCTATTTAAATAGATCAAATGATCCATGTGAGCTTGCTTGGACTAACTTCAGAAGAGAGCCAGTCTGGCTGCAGCATTGTGGGTATGAGAACAGATGGCTGAGGGTGACAGCCTGTTGCCTCCCACCGGTCTAGATGTCTGCACAGGCCTTTGGAGAGTAAGAAACAAGCACTCCCCATTGCTTTAAAACACCAAGGTGAAGTGCTGGGTGAGAAAGAGTCTTCCAAATATGGAACCTAAGGTTACTTAGGAATTAATGTTATTAATTTGCATCAGTTATTTCTCTGCTTGTGGAAAAAGGTATTGCTCTTCCTATTTAACAGATAGGGACAGGGAAGCTGTTATACCAAAGAATGCAGCACTGGTCATGTCTTAGCTGAGATTCAGGTACAAGAAATGAAATCCTGACCCTATGAAGATCAGCAGGACTCTTGTGAGCAACTTCATCTGCATGAACAGCGAGAGGCTGGGCTGTGCAGCCAGAGGCATTGCTCACACCAGTGTGTCATCTCCCCTCCAGAAACCTGAGGCATTACAGAGGAATGGAAGAAAAACAAGGAAAGAGAAAGTAGGTGGAAACAACTGGAATGAATAATGAATACAGTGAGGAGTGGGAGAGAAGTGAAACCAACCTTGGTCCCTGAAGTGAGGGAAGGAAAGGGTGGCAGCTCCCGCAAGTGCTCTGCCACTGTGGTTGCTCTGTGCCCTTCACTGATTATCTACAGACCCACAAATGTTCTGAAGTTTGGCAGAGCTCAGCCTGCAGTGCAGAAAGACCTGGGGGACATTAAAGACACCAAAAGGAGAAGACAGGATCTCTCAAGACACTGGAAGTGTTTTGAGTGCAGCCAAAGAAGAAACAGTTTGAATAACGTCTAAATCATGAGAAAGGCTGAGACAAGATGTGAAACATCCACTTCCTCCATCCTGCTTGTCCTGGCAGTTTAATTCAGGAAACTGAACTCTGTGCGGGCTGGCAGAGTCACTTGACAGCTTGCTGGGCCTTGCTGCTCTTGGCAAAGCCAGAGACAGGCAGTCCTTGGGCACGGTGCAGTAAACACTGATTTCACTTAGCCCTGTGTCTGTTGTGCCTGTGTCTGTGATGGGGTGAGCCCCGTGGTACTGTGGCAGCGAAGCCTGCAGCAGTTAGTCAGCCCAGCGCTCTGGTTGTCTGAACCCTGCATGAGTCAGGTCAGGTTGCTGTCTGTTGGGTCTTGCCCGTCTCCAGGTTTTGTCTCCTTGTCCTGCCCCACCTCGCTACAGTCAATCCTGAAAATCCTGAAGCAGTTGCCAGTATTTCCAGGCAAGGTGCCCAAAGAGCAACACAGCAGTTTCTCAAGCAGCACTTGGACGCGGTGCCAAGAGCTCATGCAGTGTTTGATAATACAGGCTCAGCTACTCAAGGTGAGCAATTAAGAGTCCTTCTCTCCTCTTTTTCCTCCTATCTCTTTGACCTCCTGGTCACAGAGAACATTTAAACATCTGATCTGAACACACCACAAGCTAAAAGCTGGAAGAACACAAGACTTTCATGAACTAAGTTAAGCATATTATGACATTGGAAGGTGGCTGACTTGCATTTCTCTGTATCTTTGCATTACAGTCTCTTTAGACATAATAGCACCTTGTTAATTTGTACTGCCAGCACAAAACAAAGGGGATGGCCTACCTGAAAATCTGGGCCTCTACTAGAATAAAAAATTAATGATTTTAGTTGACATCAGTTTTTAATTGTAGAAAGGATCCATGACTAGGGAGTTCTGACTCCTCTCTGTTACCTTGAAAGGCATTTCAAAAGCTGTGTTTATATCAAACAAGTGTCTTTTTACTTACAGTAACAAAGATACAATGGTCAAAATTTGCTATGGGGACAAGTTACTAAAAATCTTCATAAAAAAACAGCACAAAATTTGCTTGCTTTGCAAACCAAAAGTTGTACATACATGAAGTGTGACAGAGAGATTCTAAATGGAGAAAGTTGTATAATGTCTGGTTCCTATATGCTGTGCCATGTATGCTTCTACAGTACAAACTCTCTTCTCTCCTTGTCCAGAACCTGCTGACCAAGCTGCATGTTGCATGTGGGGAACCTACCAGTGTGGCCTATTGATTTGGTTTAAATCACTCTATTATCAATCAGTTGGTGGCAGGTGATGGTGTTCACCCTTGCTGAAAGTGTTACTGCAAATCCTGCAGAATGAATACCAGCACTCACATGAAACCGTTAACAGAGAAACGCAAGAAAACTGTGAGGTTTCTTTTTCTCCCCCCTACCCACACACGGTGCTTTGATCTGTCATGCAATTGGGTCAGCACTTGGGAAATGCATTTCAATATCCCCATCTGTGATTTGAATACTATGCAGGAGATCCTAAATGTAAAAACTCACGTATATCCCCATCTGTGATTTGAATACTATGCAGGAGATCCTAAATGTAAAAACTCACGTATCCTACCGTACAGTACCCTGTCAGGCCAGGCTGGACAGGGCTTGGAGCAGTCTGCTCTAGTGGAAGGTGTCCCTGCCCATGGCAGGGGGTTGGAACTGGATGAGCTTTAAGGTCCCTTCCAACCCAAACCATTCTATGATTCTATTAAGAAACCCTTATCTAGCACAGTCGTGAAAGTATTCAAAAGGAAAAGAAGGCAGATATGACTGGGACAGATGTTCATTTAATTATAACAGCAAAGGCCTATGGAAATCACCAGCTCCCACAGAGCACTGTTGGTTAAGAACGTCTGCGTTGTTCATTTCTGAAGCAGGAATATGCTGGCTCACAGCTTTGTGAGCTTTTAGATCTTGTCTTTACCAGAGTAATTCTACTAGTGCAAATCAGCCTAAATGCTGATGGAGGCAATGGAGTGTTTGATCTGCAACCCCATGTCAGTGCGCAGGGCATCCGTTCCTGGAGCCTCTGGGCTGCTAGTGAATGGAGGGGCAGTATCCTGGGCCATGCAGAGTCTCACAGGATCTGACCACAGGTACTTCTGGTCTTTTGGATGCTTCTGAGGAGAAAAGCAATGTGAGATAACCTGTGCCGTGGGGTCCTGAATAGCTACAGCTAGCAGCAGGTATTGGCTGGGGTTCCCTACCACCTCTTTGAAGGCTCTCTGAAGTAGGGGAGGCTTCGTGGTGCATGCTCTGACTTCCAAAATGTCCTTCCTCTGCAGATCCTGGGAGCACAAAGAAAAACCTTCAGTGCTGAGCAGCAATGCCAAGGGGCTTGTTATCTGTTGTGGTGAGATGTGGATGCTCTCAGAGATCTCAACTCAGTGGGAGCAATCAGAAGCTTCCCTGGAGAGACTCCAAAAGGAGCCTCAGAGAAACCACAGAGAGAAGAACAAGGAGGAGAGGGATGGAGAAGCTGGAGAAGGAAGGAGGCAGTGTGGTGAAGCAGTGAAAGAGCTTTGCTGCTCAGACATGCCTTAGGTCAGTTCACAGTGAAGGAGAGGGTTCCTGTAGCCCTGCAGGCAGTGAGGTTACAGCCCAGATGGCTGAGGCTGAGTATTCTGTCACTCCAAATAGGTGTAAAGTTATGGCTGTGAGGACAGACTCCTGGATAGCAGAGCTAATTCAGCTGGGGTGTCAAACAGCCTGCCCATTGGCACCCCTCATCTCACAGCACTGGAGAGACTCCCCAGCAGCAGTGCTTGCAACCATCCCCTTTAAGGCATCCCTTGCCTTGTGCTGTCCAGGTGAGCTGCAGGGTTGTGTTCAGTCCCATGTCCCCACAGTGTGGTTTAGGGACCCTGTCCCAACCTGCGAGCCAAAATTCCAACCTGACTGCTCTTAGGAATCCCACAGCAGGCAAGAAGACAAGAGGGAGCTCAGGTATTTTAATCCAGAAGTTAAAATCAGGCACATTTCTTCCTCTCGGATCACTGTCCAAGTGTCTGCTCCCCCTTGTTCATCTCTGTTTTTCTCCCCAGGTGCCTCGGTGGGACCTTCTCCCCCTCATTCCTTGGCCTACCTTGCCTTCCTTCAGGGACTGGGGTCTACTGGGGCCTTGCACAGGCACCAGAGCAGGCTCTTTCCCCTGGAAAAAGCAACATTTTTTGGTTTGCGCTAAGAATAGCAATGCAGTCAGAGTGTTATAACCCATTTTCTAAAGCATTTGCTGATGAACTACAACCACCTCACAGTCTTTTGCATTTTGATATCTACCGCAGGCAAAATCCGTAAGTTTGCCCTAAAAATTACCTTTAAGGGATAAGTGGCTTTCTATGAAGGTTTTCATTGTCTTCTGATACTCATCTTCAGTCATACGGAGCTGGGCTACCTCAATGCTTGAGGAGCACTCTTCTTCTGTAGCTGTCCCCTTCTCTCGAGGAGGCCAGTGTGCAGCAGACACCCTGAAACCTGCTTTATCCAGGTTCCTTGCAAACATCCTCCCAATGGAGCTGTTGGACACAAGAATTACAATTGCTCTCCCTTTCACATCGATATTCCTCTCCAGAATGCCGAAGGAGAAGAGGATAATGAAGCAGGCCAAAGATGCAATAGAAATGCATACAAAGGCATAGAAGAGGCAGGAAAGGGTCGTCGCAAGCAGTAAGTCTGTGGCCAGCAAGAAGAGATGCTGCAAGAGGAATATCATCGTGAGGAGGATGAGCTGCTGCCTCCTCACTCAAAGGCGAGCAGAGAAACCAGTGAGGAGCCACCACATGCAACCAGGCTGTTATAAAGCCAGGCAGCGTTGCGAAACATGTGCGGGCAAGTCCAGATCCCATGGGGAGGATGAATCACTTTCTGGGATAGGCCAACAACGGGGATTTTCAAACCACATTCCTTTCCAGGAGAGAGCAGTGTTGTGTTTGCCTTGGCTTTGCTGTGCACTTGGATGCTCGCCTGGGCTGAAATGTGAGGATCTCTTTGGTAAGAGCATTTCATCATGTGTCATCTTTAGGGCCAGTGATGGATATAGTTTATTTTGAAGCAACCATTTTTTCATGGGTTTCTTCAAGTGGTGTGTGCGTGGCATTGGGAAGCCGTGGAGCAGAAATAACTCTGTATCTGCTTGATATGCTGCAGCTCCTAAATTCACCACTCTCAGTACTGTCACAAAGCAGGCAGTTTGAGTAAGGCTGGGAAAGGACCCAAACAGGCACAGAAGTGGGAACGCTGCCCCATAGAGCCAGCTCTTGTTCTGCTGCAAAACGTGCCATGCCAGGAACAGGGTGCTGCCTGGTTGGACTGCATCACTTCAGTTCAGTCACATCAGCGATGGGAGAAATGAGCTGGAGAGAGGGCTTCTGATGGAGGACAGGGATTTTAGGGAAGGCCTTGCTATTTCTCAGGGTGACGGGCATTTCAATGCATCCATCTCTGTCTGCAGCAATGCCCTCTGCACATGGAGCACAGCTGTGTTCCATGCTACAGCTGCAGCCTTTGCAGAGTTGGCAAGAGCCTGGCAGATGTAGGACCAACACTGGCAAAGGTAAGTGTTGCAGCATTTACTCAGGTCACCTCCAGTGGTGGGTCAGGAGGAAGCTCTCAGCCCACAGCTTCCCCACTGCCAGCTCTCTTGGTGCTTTCCCTTTCATAGGAGCATGTCTCCTATGAAGACAGGCTGAGAGAGCTAGGCTTGTTCAGCCTGGAGAAGAGAAGGTGCCGAGGAGACCTTAGAGCAGCTTCCAGTGCCTAAGGGGCTATGAGAAACCTGGAGAGAGGCTTTGGACAAGGGCCTGTAAAGATGGAAAGGGGGAACGGCTTTAACCTGCCAGAGGGGAGATTGAGATGAGACATAAGGAATAAGCTCTCCCCTGTGAGGGTGCTGAGGCACTGGCACAGGGTGCCCAGAGAAGCTGTGGCTGCCCCATCCCTGGCAGTGCTCAAGGCCAGGTTGGAGGGCGCTTGGAGCAACCTGCGCCAGTGGAAGGTGTCCCTGCCCGTGGCAGGGGGTTAGAATTGGATGAGCTTTGAGGTCCCTTCCAACCCAAACCATTCCAGGTTTCTGAGATTCTCTGAAGCAGATGCTGAGGTTGGTGGCAAAACCTTTCCCTTCATGGTCAGTGTAGAGCTGCTGCTGATCACCACTAAAACCTCAATGTCAAGAAATCTCCTTGAAATAGTATGTTCCTTTTTTTTCAGTTTCGATTTTAAATGTGGAGCCATATAAAGAGTCCCCTCAGGATGTGTGCTGTAGGTGTGTTGTATTGCAGGTGGGTGTCATGTTTATTCCCCAGTCTGACTGGGAACATACTGGGAGCGTGGGACAGGCTGTCAGCATAACCCACACATGTTTTACTGGTCTTTCTTGTTCATCCTTCGTGCGAACGTGCAGGTCCCAGCTCATGGATCAGTAGCACTGTGCTATCACAACAATCCAGCTCCAGGCACTTTTGGGATAGAGTTGCTGATAGCTGCACCCCAAAACCACCCTGAGCACCCCACCCAGCATGTGTGCAAACACGCAGAGCTTTATTTGAAGTGGACGAAGGGGTGCAAGCATCCAGTATGCCTCTCTACAGCTACCTGAAAGGAGGATGGAGAGACAAGGTGGCCGGTCTCTTCTCCCAAGTAACAAGCGGTAGGACAAGTGGAAACAGCCTCAAGCTGCACCAGGGGAGCTTTAGATCGGATATTAGGAACACTTCCTTCCCCAAAGGGTGCTCAGGCACTGGAACAGGCTGCCCAGGGCAGTGCTGGAGTCACGGTCCCTGCCAGTGTTCACAAACCATGTAGATGAGGCCCTCAGTGGCATGGTTTAGTGGTGGCAGTGCTGGGGAACGGCTGGACTTGCCACCAGTGGGTCAGCAGGCACGGGTGGCCCTGGCCAAGCTGGTGAGCACCTTGCCAGCTTGAGGGATGAGCACGGCATGCTCCTGTCTGCAGCGTGGTGGGGCAGTACCCCACCTCTGCCCTGAGCTGGCACCTGAGCATCCTGTATCCACATGGTCCTGGCCAGAAAAGATTTATGGTCCTTTTTGCTACAATAAGGAGAGAACCCCAAAATGTTGCTTCTGCAAAGAATGAGTTTAAAGCCTCCTCTTGCCTGGGTGTACTGACTGAGGGGAACAGCCTCCACGCTGCTCTCAATATTGGAGCCTTAAGGTCAGCCTGAAAGGCAGCATGGGGAGCTCCGCAGTGCTAGGGGCTGGGCTTGGGTCGTCCTTTGGTAGCGCTTGGGTATTACAACATTCACGGGTCGGCGGTGCCCGTTTGGGGATTGCTGAAGAGTGATGGACTTGGGGAAGCGCAGTTCTGGGTTGATGATCTCAAAGCAGAGCTGTCACGGGATCAGCTTTAGAGCCGGGCAAAGCGTGCTGCCCCTCCGCGGATCTTGACTCTGAGCGCTCCTCGGAGGAGGGAGGAGGAAGGCCCCGCGGCATCCATCGGGTGCGGAGCCGGTGCCGGTGCCGGTGCCGGTGCCGGTCCTCGCCCGCTGCCGGCGGCGGGGTTGGGGGGGGTATCGCTGCCCCGCCCCGCGCAGCGCCGCCCGCGGCACAATGGCGCCACCTGTCG